>CAJUYI010000706.1:47855-102401 GCA_910591695.1 Galerucella pusilla | reverse complement strand
ATAATCTATTTACAAGGAAATGAAAAGAATTTGTCTAAATATGGAATCAACTAAAGAATTTAACAAGTTTACCTGGAAACTCATTCACAACCATCCTACAGGAATCTTTCTAGGTAAAAAGGTTTAATAATGGAGAATTGTTAATATCAAGTTGGTCGTTAAGAACATTATATGAATATTTGTTTTTATTTATCTCTAGGGCTTCTAAAAGATTTAATTTGAAGGATTCGTAGTTGATAAAAATTTTTTTATAAAATTTTGGTAGTTTACATTTGTGATAATTCTGAATAGAGTGAGTTAGTCATATTTAAGAAAAAAAATGCCTAATGTACCTTTGTCTTTTTTGGCAAAGAAAAATTAACATAGAGGGCCTTGAAAATAGTAATTGAGCAATGAAATACTGTTTTTGATACTGAATCTAACAAAAAAATTAAATCAAAATCGGTTGAGAAATGCGGATTTTACAGGGGTGCTTCCAAACAAAATGGATCACCCTGTATATAAAGTGACAAAGAAAATAGCAATGTTGAGGTAGTATCTTGTATTTAATTGTCCCCGAATCCATTAGATAGTGGAGTATGTAGACGTATGTAAAGTTCCTCAAGACTTAACCTGTATATAAAATATTTACTCAAAAGATTATTATGCCTGAACAAATACAAAATACTGCTACTTTTATTGGAATCATTTGAAAGAGGAAGTAGGAATTTTAATAATAAAAATGTAAAAGGCATAAAAAAATTCTACCGAACAGAAATACACCATTCAATGCCCATTCAATCGAAACTAACAAAAATAAGAAACCTGTTTGTACCTATACAAAATAGAAGTTCTGTATGTATACACATACATGGCATGAAACATTCTACCATGCAGGCACTTATCTGATTACCAGTAAAGCATTTTCAGTTCAAACTCCAGCCGTTTGGAGCTTCATTTATTCTTAACGAAGTAATAGAGGATGAATGGAGGATGTAACCTGCATGAATGTGTATTAACTTTGAATATTACTACAACTCTGATTGTGTAATAAATTAGTAGAGCAATTATACAGAATGCTCTATAATCTATTTATAAAATACACTTATAGATGTAAGAGAATTCTTAATAGGAAGTATTAGGATTGTTTCATATTGGCGCAGGGTTATGAGCCAATGTATATTTTTTTTAACCTTCTGTATACTTTGCAGGCATACAAAAATGATGACAATACGTTCACATCAACATTACACTTCTGTAATAACATAAAAGCGAGAAATGTTGAATTTAAAAGAAAATTTTCTGGCATAGACGTTCCTGAATTGCTGCAAAATATAACAACACTGGGAACACTAAACCACATCAAAGAAAAATATAAAAATCTCAATGACATGGCCAGCCAAGTAGAATCCGCATTAAAAGGTGAGTTTTAAATAAAAGAAGAAAAAGTAAATATATCATACGATACACGGGAGGATTGGGCGAAAACAGAAGAGGCAAAAAGATATTTTGAAGCATGAATAATTTATGTAGAACGCACTTTATACTTTGAACAATCTCATTTTCATTGAAACCGGGATCCTGTAGCTTTCTAGTGTATGGTATTTATAGCAAATTGTTTTAACGACAACATGTTCAATAAAAAAACTCATATAGTGTATGAAAACAGGAAAAAGTATGTAGAGTAAGATTCCAGAGCGATAAGACATAACTTATTGTCAAATAGATGAAATGTTAGGTTCTCTCTCAGTATAAGCATTTCGTGTGCTTTGAATACCTGTGTCTTTGTGGAGCTATCCTAAGGGCACCTGGGCAGGTATCGGGTGAGAAAGATAACTGAGAATAAGAATTTCTTTACTAGAATTTAAATGTCTGATTTTTATATATGTTTTGTAGAATAATATTCTAAAGTAGTATTATAAGTGTCACACACTTTCCATGTACCAAAACTTTTGTCTGACGCTTTAAAACTGCACACACTCTGCAAACGTATAGTATTCAGTATAGTTCGAAAATGTTGGAGCACATATCACTTAGTAATAGTTGCCTTGATAACATATTTAAAAGTAAGACATGTGGAAATGAATGAAAGTTTATTTTTTTTGCAGCATTAAGGCGTCTGACAAAAGTTTTGGCCCATGGAAAGTGTCTGACATTCATTATACTACTCTAGAATATTATTCTACAAAACATAGGTATATAAAAATCAGACATTTATCAAGTTATGCACGATTTACGTTCGTCCTCTTATGGAATACTGCGGACCTGTATGGTTTCCTGTTTTAACATTTGATAATAATAGACTTAAAAATGTGCAAAGGTTAGCCACAAGATTTCCTTACGGCCGAATACGATCTAGCTATGAGCAGCGTCTTGATTCAGCCGAACCAACGTATTTTAGTTAACGCAGACAACGTGGCGACTTGACTTGATAGTTACATTTAGAGCTATATTTAACATGTTTGGAATATGTCACCCATTTTTACTTTAAATCCTGATATTCGATTAAGGGGGCATCCATATAAGTTGAAGAAGGAAATGTCTACAACTAAAAAAAACAGAATTTTCTCTCCAACAGAATATTTCCATACTGGAATAATTTACCTAGCAGAGTGGTGTGTGCACCATCTATTATGGCTTTTGTCCACGACCACCTAATAATAAGTCAATATTTTACCTCCTAACTAAAGGTATATGGTACCCATATATCAACTGTCGTGAATTATGGTTCATAATACACTGTAGTGTATTATGGTTCATAATACACTGTAGTGTATTATGGTTCATAATTCCCGACTAGAGATGGGGGTACAATATGAAATAAACTATTAAATCTGTGTATTTTGTTCAGGAAATTTGTTTCTGACATATATCGTATCTATAAAATATTGTAATTTTTAGTATTGATACTTTTCATAACGATATTTTCTAATATTAAGTATTTCAAAACAATATATTCATAACGGTACGTTGTATTGATACTTTCTACAGTATCGCCCATTTCTATATATGTCAAATTATTTGAAGTAACTGCCACAACATTTTGAGGTTAGTAATATGGCAAATCGCTACTGACTTTTATTTATTAATAAATAAATTAAGTGTCGTGGACAAAGTATAGTATTCTACTCGCAATTTATGGCCATAGTTCACTTGGGTGACTTGCGCCCCTCGCCTGCGGCTCGTGACGCAAACGTCACCCATCGTGAATTATAGCTATCATAAATTGCTCGTTGAATATTATACTATTAAAAACCAGTTAGACCAATTTGTTCTTAATTCTTAATTTTGTACATGTATTTTTATTTTTGGTTTTCATTTATTTCCGTTTTCTTTCCATTTTTCAATTTTATAATGGGCTATCGCCTATTTATAGCTTGTACTACCGATAGCGATAATTTTTACATTAATTTTTTTGTTTGTTTTGTTTTTGTTTTTTATCTCATTTTTGTTATATGAGCTTTATAAAACTTCGGTTCTCAGCTCATAATTTATTGTAATAATCAAATAATAATTCAAATTTAAGTGAAGTAACTCTTATTTTTAGTTATCTTTCTCACCTGATACCTGCCCAGGTGCCCTTAGGATAGTTCCACAAACACACAGGTATTCAAAGCACACGAAATGCTACGGAGAACCTAACATTTCATCTATTTGAAAATAAGTTATGTCTTATCGCTCTGGGATCTTGGACTAATGTATTTTGGGGTGATATCCACTGAGACCTAAAAGCCTCCTTACTTCTACTCAGTTTCTGAGCAGAGTCTTAAAAAATAGTAGCTCCTTTAGTCCTATTTCCCGGAGGAATTTTAGGATATCTGCAGGCTTCAACTTGGGTAAATGTTCCTCTTCTATCTCTCCCAGGTGCTGTGCTCTAGGATTCTGGAATGCTGTGCAATTGGAAAGTGTGTGGGTGGAGGTTTCTTCTTCCATGCCACAAAATCTACATTCTTCTTCCTCCACTATTTTGAGCTTTTCAGGTGCCCATTCAGGCGACATTGTCCCGTTAGGATTCCTCTTAAAACTCTTAGCGCAGTTTTACTTTGACTTATGCATTCATTCGATCTTAACAGGTTGTAGTCACCCAGAAGAGTCTTTGATTGTATAAGCCCTGCTAGATCTTTCCAATGGTCAGATCTTCTTTTTTTCTCGGCTTTACCTATTTCTTTGGGGCTGATTCCGCAAAAGGGTTCAGGCCTCCATAAAGGTTCATCTGCGATTTCATTACATTCTATTCCAGTTGTCCTGGAATCCATAGTAGGGTGACTATATTGTTCTCGCCTAGTTCATTGAATTTGTCTAGGCATTCCCACACCATTTTGGAACTGATTACACAAGGGCTCAGAGCATTAATGGCTGCTTGACTATCCATCAGTATGACAATCCCTTGTCTTCTGTATACCCTAGAGTCTAGAGTATAGTTTGATATTAGTTGAGCAAGCTGATGGAATCTTGAGAATTTAAATAAATTATATCCTTTTATATTATTGTAAAAACAAAAGTGAATGTTTTAAATTTTTTTCAGACCAAGCCTATTTTCTGGATTACTACAAACCCGTTTTATTGACGTTTAAAGTAGATGAACTCCTTTCTATCAGATGTATTGGATCTAGCGGAAGTATAATAAGTATCACAAATGAAACAGGATCTAATATTCTTAGATTGTTGGACTGGGACGACAAACAAGAGATATTCAGAAACATCAGTAAGTACTTAATAATAAGATGTTGTTATAAGATAGTCGGGATAATATAAAACCGCTAGAATAGGGTATTTTCCTATGAGCGGAGATAATTAGAAAAAGAGTCGGAGCAGGTACTTTGTGGTACTATTATGCCAGAAATCAATATTTCACACAAATAAATTAAACCAGTGAATTTTTATTAACTCAACAAAAATGGTAATTTTCAATTATGTGAGTTTATTGTGACGTCAGAGGTCTCGTTGCTTGCTTGTTTCTTATAGGCCAGCTCAGGTGGGTGGCCGCAGGTTGAGCCGATGGTTCCGGTTCGGCTGGTCAGGGTCAAGTCGCTCGGGATGCGGTAGGCGGAGCGACAGGACCACTGACGTCATAAAAAATCAGCGCGTTTTGGCGCGCTATTTAAATAGAAAATTTTTCAAGTTGGTTTTTGCAAATTTCCCGCTTAGTAAAAAATTTGGAGTACTTAACTGAGGTCAGACAATCTTCTAATGGTATTAAGAAAAAAATGTCAAATACCCTATTGTTTATGTGAGTCTTTGAGGTGTCCAAAGGGTGTACCGGTGTTACCAACAAACTAAACTGATAACCAGATCAGTATCTGAGTTAAAAACAGTTATCACTTAAAGATATGAACTTTTTTTGGTATGAGAAATAGAAGAGCTACTGCAGTTTTGCTGCCAAATTATCTCAAGAAGTTGGGGATATAAATGTCAGTGATGGGACCGTTTAAAAAAGGTTACATGCTGCTGTAAATACTACAGGCTCACCATTAAAAAACCTACATGGAATTACAGGATTACCTTTTGCACTAAACAACTTGCTAGGAATGATTTATGCCTGGAGCAGAGTACTGTTCTCAGATGAATTGCGTTTTTGTCTCAGTGGGTCAGACGGACGTCGGCGAGTATGGAGAAGACCCAAAGAAAGATAAGCTCCAGCTCGTATTGATTAGCTACTTCCATTTTGAGTTATGGGTTGAGCGGGAAACTCTTCACAAGGATGAACAGAGTTAGTCTTTATCTAGTGTGTCTCCCTGATAGGTCCCTGGTTCATTAGGGTGAGTCTACCAGATCATGGTAAGCCTTTCATGGTAAGTATGGGCGAGCATGGCATTTTTATGCACATCAATAATGCTTATTCGCACGTAGCCACATATTCCAAGGAGTATATGTATGATGGCATAATGATCCAGTTCGCAATCCAGACATAATTCCCATCGAAGTTGTCTGGGATGAGTTGGGATGATGAGGAGGAGGAGGAGCTGAGAAAGTTGATATTACCAAAATAGTATTGCATCGAGCAGAATGAAATCTTTAATTTAATTGAAAAAAGTGCAGTCGGTATAGGTCATTTTAGACCAAAACTACAAGTAATTAACAATACGGCTGAATTCTTTTTATAGGTACCTTAAAGTATGTAGATTAATATAAAAAAAAGTCTATCGATTTCCCAAATTATGAAAAAAAGTGAAATTTTTGAAATTCTTTGATGTTTCACGCTGAGAGGAAGGTGGAAAAGAATAAAATACCACCGTGTAGGGGAAGTGTTTTGCAATAAAAAAGGTCTCCTGCGTTTTTTTCGTCCGATCAATGGTTTGTCCGTAAAAAACTAAGTATGTGTTCAACATCTGCACGACTCTGCTGCACGGCGTAAAAAAAATAAATATTCAATCAGAATTTTTTCTCAGTTTTTGGTAAGAGTTAAGGTTGTAAATAATAAATAAAAGGTAATAAATAAACTTGTACATATTTTTATTGTAAAAAGTTATGCAAAAAATTATATATTAATCATCTTTTATACATTTTCACTATATACATTTTGTTCTGCAGCATTGCATTGATGTTAACGGTGAACATTTTGAACCTTTAGTTTAATATTACGGTTGGGATTATACTTTTGGTGGCTAGTTTTGTTTAGGAAAAATTGTTCATTAAAATTTATAATAAATTAGGATTTTTTGTTACATACAACGTTTAATGCTTTCACATAATAGGTCAGTGGTTATATATTACAATAAATATAACAAAATAACTGTGTTTTTATAAACCTTGGGTATAGGAAATACTTGACAAAAATTAAAGTTACAAAATCGAAGATTCTATATTAACTATGAAATACAGGGTGTTCCATTTGAAATGAGAGAGAAAATGACAGGTTCGAATTTCCGTTCACCTTGTATACAAGAAAGAATATTATAATTGAAATTCAATAGGATAGGGAGATATTGCATCACATTAAAAAACTCTGTTTGGCAAAATAATTTTTTTTTTCATTAACGTACAACAAGCTACTTCGTTGATTTACCTACGATTTTCACATAAACGTGTTCATATCTTTTGAAGGACTCTGTATAACGTGGCAAAACTTTATATCAAAAGCTTAAAAAACATGTAACCAATCCGAATTCGGTATAAAATACAGGGGTTCCCATTTGAAAAATCGTATGTTTGGTCTGTAACGGAGTTATGCAGCACTCTGTATAGTTCGATATAATTTCAAAATATGGACCTCCAGCACATCTACTATTTGTGTTAATAACATTTTTTGATATCTCTTACAATAACCCATATACCGAAGTTTGTCGTAAGATTGGTACACTCTGTATATTCTTGATCTTAGAAGTTTCCCCAACGTTTCTACGCAAACTCCATTAAAATAACTCCAGTTTTATCAAAGTAACAGTACTCAATATATATTTTTTCTTGTAAATTCAAGATTCCTAAAATTTACAAAATAATGAAAAGTGCCGTATTTCGTAATTAGGAAAAATTAATTATCCGTAAATTTTATCTATGGAACAGACCTCCTAAATAACAGTTTTCATCCTCCGAAAAATTGTTTCAATGCCACTTTATTATATAATATATTTTTTATTGAGATACTTGGTTTTTTATTAAAATATAATATTTATATTATAAATGAGTAATTTGCTATAAATGACAAAAAAATGCCATCTTTAAGCCGACACTTTCCTCTTCAAAACGCCATATTACAATTATTTATATCTACATTATAACAATAGTTTATAATGTATTCCGCCGCGCTTCAGGAAATAGAGTCGCGCGGATGCGGAACACATACTTAGTTTACCGAATTTTTTACGGACAAACCATTGTTCGGAAGAAAGAAACGCAAGAAACCTTTTTTGTTGCAAAACCCTCCCCATACACGGTGATATTTTTTATTTTTCTCTACCTTCCTCCCAGCGCGAAATATTGAAAAATTTCGAAAAAAAAAGTTTTTTGTTTTTTTTTCTAATTTGGGAAAGCGATAGACTGGTAAACTTTTTTTTTATATCAATCTACATACTTTAAGGTACTTATGAAAAAAATCAGCCATATTGCTAATTACTTGTAGCTGTTACCCCTATCGTCTGGCCTATAAATTTTTTGCTCTCCAGGAGTCTATGCCACATGACATTTTCAAAACATTATAACTTTTGAGACGGTGGTAAGTATACATTTTAATTATAGTATACAATGGTGCTTTTGTGTCTATAATATTACACTTTCATACACTTTAATAACTTTTGTTCTTAACAATATAAAATGTAGATATTGTTCCTTCTTATCAAGAAGGAATATTAAAATTATCTCGCAGTATATTTCTTCCATTACCATTACACCGCAATGTTCAACTTTCCGCATATTTTTTTGCAGTAGTAATTAGCATGATGTATTTCATTTATTCAGCGACATTCCCCAATATCAGCAACTTTAATCAGTATCATGTCAACTATAAAATGCTTTGTAGTTCAAACACACAATGTAAAGATGCATTTTCCAGATTTGTTTGAAAAATGTTTACGGAATCCGTATATTTCGACAAATTCCGAGAGTTCGGTATAAAGAAAATGAAAATATAATGAGTTTGAATTCCATGTAACAATATCTCTGTTTCGTATTGATGTATACGTACGTATGTCTGTACTGTCTGAAGTTAATGAATTTCAAATGCAATATCTATACAGGGTGTTTTGCAGGGTCATGAGAATGTTTCAGGAGATTATTTCCCATCTGAAGTTATAATAGGTATTTTCTAGGACAATACAAGGTACCTACTGTAGGATTGTAAAGGCCAGGATCCAAACTTGGGAAACGTATCTTACAAGGCACAAAAAAGTGTACCCAGTTCAATATTAATAATTGATATAAAAGGCAGTAGGCCAGACGATAGGGGTAATACGAGGGGTAAGAACTACAAGTAATTAGCAATACGGCTGATTTTTGTTCATAAGTATCTTAAAGAATGTAGATAATATAAAAAAAAGTTACCAGTCTATCGATTTCCCAGATTAGAAAAAAAAAATCAAAAAGCTTTTTTTTTTCGAAATTTTTCAATATTTCACGCTGGGAGGAAGGTAGAGAAAAATAAAAAATACGACCGTTTTTTTTTTCCATTTTGGGAGCCGTTCAGATGCCGGGAGCACTGCAGCCTATTGGCTTATTGTACTCTGCTCCCATATTTAGTCCACCCATCCAGTTATCCCCGTACCTTCGAGTAGACGGTATAGGTCCATTGGATGTGTGCCATATACAACAGGTGGCACATTGGCCTCTCCGAAGATTGCCCGTCTCCTCGAGTGCAGTGCCTCACATTCAGACAAGATATGGGTCACGGTCTCGTTCTCCATGCCACATAGTCTGCAGCTGAGGTCCCCGTTATATAACCCCATTTTATGCAGGTGATCTTTTAACGGGGTATGACCTGTTAAAAATACCACCGTGTAGGGGGAGTGTTTTGCAATAAAAAAAGTTTTCCTGCGTATCTTTCGTCCAAGCAATGGTTTGTCCGGAAAAAATTCGAAAAATTAAGTATGTGTTCCGCATACGCGACCTTTTTTATTGCAAAACACTTCCCCTACACGGTGGTATTTTTTATTCTTCTTCACCTTCCTCCCAGCGTGAAATATTGAAAAATTTCGAAAATAGAAAGTTTATTTCCAATTTGGGTAATCGATAGACTGGTGAACTTTTTTTATTTTTATCTACATACTTCAAGGTACTTATATAAAAAAAATCAGCCGTATTGCTGATTACTTGTACTTTGGTCTAAAATGAGCCATACCGACTGGCCTACAGGCGTTTATCTTCATGACGAATAGCTATGAGCACTGAGCTCACGCGTAATCAGTTCCAAAACGGTATGGGAATGCCTAAGGAAACATTGTTGTGGATTTCAGGAATAAAAAGAAATGAAATAGCAAAAAGTAGGGCCGAAACACCTTTTTGGAGGCCTAAACGTTACTGGAACGTATTCAAAGACGATTTTTCAAATCAGCTTGCTTCATGATAGATGGTGTTTATCCAGCAAGAGGTATCGATCAGGAATACTTTTATGACCGCTTTCACGCACAAAGCCTAATTAAAAGACGAGTAATGCATTCTGTAATATTTTTGTTTAAAATTATTAATTATAAGGTTGACTGCATTTATATTAATAATTTATTATATCTTCGTGTTCCTAGAGTCAACTCTCGTCAAAACCAGTTATTTTATCAGAACAATTACAGGACAAACGTATATAAGTCGTCTCCTTTATATAAGATGATTTATAACTATTCAATTATCGAAACAAAAATAGATATTTTAAACTGTCAATTGTCCACAATTAAACGTGCATTTTTAACTGCTTAAATCTAATTCTCATAGTGGGGTTATAACATTATAACATTGTTAGTTTGTAATTTTGTATATCCATTTCAAAGCTGAAATAAGCATTCTGAACACACACTTTTTTTTTTCAGTGTGTGTTCATTATGTCCTATGCATGCATGTTAATATGGTTTGTTCAAACAATCTTTTTCTCTATCATAGATTTTGTTATGTAGAACATACTTGTGTTTGTCACCTTATCCTGGAATTGGGCGTTTCCCGTTGGATATTGTATTAAGAATAAATAAATAAATAAAAGGGGCTAGGTTGGGTTAGATTAGGTGTGTGGTGAGTGGATCTATAAGGCCCTTCACTGCGACTCGCAAGAGTCTATTGTGGCTCACACGTAATCAGATTTCACCAAACAAATTCAGCTTCTCAACAAAACCGATTAGTTTATTGAGTGAATGATATTTCAGGTCCGAGGGCGAGAGAGACTCTGCCATACATCAGATACCTGATTGGTTCCGCGGCGTGGCAGGCACCAATAATATGCTCTGCTGTTTCATTATATTCCAGACAAAGACGGCAAGTCGGATCTTCCGACAGTCCAAGCTTCAACATATGATTATTCAGATGACAGTTGCCTGTTAGACAACGTAGGTCATGCCTGCTATAGTCTAACATTTGTTTGGAGACATTCTTCGAAGGATGTATAAAAGCCTTTGAATGAACCAATCCTAGTAAATTATTCCAGAAGTCTAAAGCTCTTTTTGCTGTCCAGGTATTTAGTGTTTATTTGGCAAAACTTATTGCGATGCCAATAGTAGGTTCTGGTCCGATGGAAACACGTGCGGCACCCTGCCTTGCAAGAGAATCTGCCTTCTCGTTCCCTTCCATGCCAGAATTTTTTTTGGAGACATTGAAGCCTTTGAATGAACCAATCCTGGTAAATTATGACAGGAGCTAAGTGGAATTGAGTTTTCATTTATTACCTCGAATTCTAGCAGTTTTTCAATGATTTATTATTTTCAAAAAACAAAAATCGAGTTGTTACATCAAATTAGCCGAAGTCATCAATGTCACATCAAACTATACTATTCCCCCATCAACATAAACCAGCCGAGATAATATTTGGAGTGTTCCAATGAATCCTGGTTATAAGCGCCTTGTCGGACAAGAAGGGACCGTCAACTCAGAGATTCCTGCGGTCAGGATACCGGAATCCGTGCGAATCCTTCCCGAAAATCCTTCTAGTATGGATATGTAAGCGAAAGAGATAAATGTCGGTAGTCGGCATCGCAGAAGCCGAGTGGAAATCATTTAGAAAATTGGCCAAGTCGGCAGATTTGTTACTCGATATCCTTATCCTTCGTTTTTACTTGTCCTTATCCAATACGACGAGACGGTGAAACGTTATCAGTGCCGTTCTGGATATTAGTCGAATGTGGGCCAAAAAAAGGAAATGCTCATTGATGAAAGTAAGTGTTAATACATAATTATGTATATTGGAAAATTTTAAGCCTACTATAAAACCAAATAAAATTACAATGTCAAAATATTTAATTACTCAACATATTCTCCTCTTCATTGGATACATTTATTACAGCGAACCTGCAACGTCTCTAGACCTTTCAACAAAAATGTTTCTTCTTGCTCTGCAAACCAGACCTCCACAGCTTTTATTACCTCCTCGTTGGAAGGAAATTCACGACCTTTTAAACTTTTTTTCAGTTGAGGAGAGAGATGATAGTCGGACGGAGCCAAATCTAGGGAATAAGGGGGGTGTTCTAGTAATTCAAACACTAAATAATGAATTTTTTGCATGGCAACATGAGATTTGTGTGCAGGGGCGTTGTCCTGCAAAAACAAAACACCTTTGGATAGCTTTTCGCGTCTTTTAACTTCAATTTTCCCCCGTAGAGTGGTCAGTAATGTCGAATAGTAATCTCCGGTTATTGTTCTACCCTTATCCAAAAAATCAATCATGATTACTCCAGCAGATTTTTGGACACGAAACTTCTTAGGTCTTGAAGAGGACGAAGGACATTGATCACCAAGCATAACTTCGTAAATCTGCTCACTTCTTAGCTCCTTTTAAATACAGGTACTTGATGATGGCTCGATACTCCAATTTTTCGATTTTCACAATTTCGGTGGACATCTTTTTTCTTTCAATTTATTGCGTAGCTCTGGTTTACTTTTTCGACGTCCAGCTTCACACTGACACTTCTAATGAATTATTGTTCGTTGCTATGGTAACGCAACATTTTGTTTATGCATGGAACTGGTCTAGGCAAACTTGTTATCAATACATCCTCGTAACTAAAATTTATTTGCTTCATGAGTATGGATACAATTTTGGCAAAATAACTTCAATATTTTCCAAGCCATTTATATGAAAATGCCACAGCAAAACTTAGACTCAGAATATTATGATTTAAATGCAATACTTCCAAATTGAAAAGGAGAAGTTGGTTTGAGTAACCATGTTTTTAATTGGACGTACACTGAAAAAAATCGGTGCACGCGAATTCCCGTCATTCCAATATAATACACTTGAGTTCCCGTCCGACACTTGCAGACACTTCCCGCACTCGAATTGCCGTCCAGTTTATTTAATCTGTTCTGTTATCGGAACTGCCCTAATAGTTTACCCTGGTAGGGCTAGGTTAGGTGTCTTATTATTCCTGAAATAAATGTACAAATACATTAATCATTCAATTCATTTCATATTTCCTCAATCTCCTTAATTTTGTGTTTATCTTGTTGCGCGCAATTCGGCTCCTAATTTTGGTGTTCTTACTCGTATTTAGGTAGAAAATGACCATTGCGCGCAACTCATCCCTGTCCAAATTAACAAATTTTAGACAGGTCAGTTTTCACCCTGACGGGAGCTCGAGTGACAGCTTAACGTTCCCTAATTATGGCACAGGTATACTTTGGCAAGTTGATTTGAAGCCGTGAAAGGAGTGCAGTCGAAAACATTCGATATTGCCACGTTTAAAAAGGAAAAGCTAAAGTGCTAAATATGTAGTGATCAAAATTAGAAAAGGGACTTTTTATTATTAACAATATCAACAATACGATCAAACGTTAATTCGTTAATGAGCTTGTTTCCTTGGATTTTTTCTATTAACATTATTTTTTAAATTTATGAATATTAAAAGATGAGCACTTTTCCAAATTTGTTACGGGCTTCTTCAAGCTCTGACAGCGCTGTACGAAAACCATAATTAACACACCCTCCGAATTACATAATTGGTGATTTTTATCGAAAGCTGACTTCTTATTGGCAAGCGCGTGCGTGTATTCTTCCCTCACTTCGTCAATTGACTGATATTGATTTATCCAGTGGCGTTGGTATTGTCAGTTACCTTTGTATTTTCAATTTTACTTGTTAAGATAAGTACCGTACGCCATTTGTACGTTTATGACATATATGCCTCGCCTCTTACCGATTCCCCGTAGTTTCAGATAAACATGCCAAACTATAGAGTGGTTATCTTGACGGGAATTCGCGTGCGTCCAAAAAAATAAGAGTTAAACATTCTCTAAAACCCAAACCTTCTTGGGCTTGGTATGATTTACGGTCATAGAGTGACCCTATATGTGGGATATATTCAATCAGTTATATAAGACACGATTCGAAAATAAAGTACTGAGACGTTAATTGAATATTATTTATCTATAATTGAAATCTTTATCCCCTATTTGGTTATTGGTCCCGCCACTGCAGGTGGTGCAGCAATGGAGAATCCATTACGTAACGTAACCTTAAAATGTGGCTGTTCGAAAAGACACCGATATGGCCGGTTCCGGTGATTCCAGCAAATGGCCTTCTTAGCTTCAGTTTCGTTTTTTTCTGCTACTAACGAATCGATTAGGAGGTGTTTTAAAATTTAATCTTTTGAGCTTCACTTTTCGATTTTTAGGAAACTTTTCAATTTTTTTGCTTTAAGATTTGTTCTAGTTGAGAAATTTGATTGAATTTTTGAAAAATAATACTGTTAATAAATTCACTTTTGTAATATTCTTCACCAGTTAAGCTTTTCCGGTAATGAACTGAATAATAAAGACTTTTTTTCTCGCGCAAAAAGATGTGTATGAATAAGCAGCTTGGAGCTCACATTTCGTTGGCTCGGTTACTTTATTCCTCCGGGATACGTGCGAAAATCCATTTTTTTTTGTAGCTCAGACATTAAAGAATCTCACACAAAAAAAACTAATCCTTGTGTTTTTCAATCGCGTTTTTCGTGGTGTTTCACTGAAAATTTTGGGAATATATTTGAGGTTTGTTTTTAAAAGGCAACATTAATTTAGGGAAGTTTTCTAACCATAGAATTTTATAAGGAATACAAGGAAATGCGAATAGAATTATATTTTGGCATCGAAATATTGGATATTTAGGTCCTTGATACGGTTTGAAGGAACTTATAAACTTGCATAGATTATTTTCCATTATTTTAGTTCATATTAAGAGAATAAACACTCACCGCTGCTATAAATCAAGTCAAGAAAACTGACTTCAATTATTTATTAACCTCTTACAATATTTACATTGTCAATTATAATAGATGAGGTTGACCTTGAGAAAGGATCTTCTTCTGTTCCAAAATCTTCAAATTAACTAATTGTGCCTACCTTGGTTATGGATTAGTTGATCAATTGATCACCACTAATTCCCTAGTAAATTAATTGACACTTTCCGTTGGTTGTTTCTTGTTTTTTTTTTGCTTTGGTCGTAAAAAGGCTGGTTTTCTTTGGGCCATGTGGTCTCAGTGATTTTAAATTTAAATCGGATTTTTAAAGCCAAAAACTGGAAAAGTAGACAAAGTATTTTGTAAAATATCAAAGGCTGATTCCCACCTTAGTTGATTTATACAGGGTGTACCAATCTTACGACAATTTTCGGTATATGGGTTATTTTAGGAGATATCAAAAAATGTTATCAACAAAAATAGTAGATGTGCTGAAGGTCCATATTTTGAAATTATATCGAACTATACAGAGTGCTGCATAACTCCGTTACAAACCAAACATATGATTTTTCAAATGGGAACCCCTGTATATTATACCGAATTCGGATTGGTTACATTTTTTTGAAGCTGTTTATATAAGACTTTGCCACGTTATACACATTCCTTCAAAAGATGTGGACACGTTTATGTGAATATCGTAGTTAAATCAACGCTCTGTATTTTGTTGTACGTTGAAGAAAAAAAATGTATTTTGCCAAACAGAGTTTCGTAACATGATGCAATATCTCCGTATCCTGTTAAATCTCAATTATATTCTCTCTTATATACAGGTTGAACGGAAACTCGAACCTGTCATTTTCTTTCTTCTTTCAAATGGAACACCATGTATTTTATAGCAAAAATAGAGTCTTCGATTATGTAACTTTAATTTTTGTCGAGCATTCCCTATACCCAAAGTTGATAAAAACAGAGTTATCTGGTAATATTTATTGTAAACTATTATCACTGACCTATTATGTAAAAGCAATAAACGTTGTATGTAACAAAAAATCCGAATTAATGATAAATTACAATGAATAATTCATTCTAAACAAAACTAGCTACCAAAAGTATAATCCTAACCGTAATATTAAACTGAAGGTTCAAAGTATTTACCGTTAACATCAATGCAATGCTGTAAGAGGGGGCCCAACTGATTGGCCAGCTTAGTCACCCGATTTAACAAAAGTATATTTATTTTTTTTGGGTCTTGTAAGGAATAAGTTTATAAAATCCCCCGGCTATTAGAGATGACATGAAAGAGATAATTAGTGCGGCATTTCGATCTGCTAATGTTGATATGCTGAGAAATGTTAGTCAATCATGCAGCATTGCATTGATGTTAACGGTGAACATTTTGAACCTTTAGTTTAATATTACGGTTGGGATTATACTTTTGGTGGCTAGTTTTTTTTAGAATAAATTATTGTTCATTAAAATTTATTATTAATTAGGATTTTTTGTTACATACACCGTTTAATGCTTTCACATGATAGTCAGTAATTATATTTTACAATAAATATTACAAAATAATTGTTTTTATAAACTTTGGGTATAGGGAATGCTTGACAAAAATTAAAGTTACATAATCGAAGATTCTATTTTTGCTATAAAATACAGGGTGTTCCATTTGAAAGAAGAAAGAAAATGACAGGTTCGAGATTCCGTTCACCCTGTATACAAGAAAGAATATAATTGAAATTTAATAAGATACGGAGATATGGCATCATATAACAAAACTCTTCTTGGCAAAATGCATTTTTTTTCTTCAACGTACAACAAACTACAGAGCGTTGATTTACCTACGATTTTCACATAAACGTGTCCATATTTTTGGAAGGACTCTGTATACCGTGGCAAAGCCTTATATCAAAAGCTTCAAAAATATGAAAGCAATCCGAATCCGGTTTAATATACAGGGGTTCCGATTTAAAAAATCATATGTTTGGTTTGTAACGGAGTTATGCAGCACTCTGTATAGTTCGATATAATTTCAAAATATGGACCTTCAACACATCTACTATTTTTGTTAATAACGTTTTTTGATATCTCTTAAAATAACCCATATACCGAAGTTTGTCGTAAGGTTGGTACACCCTGTATTTGAGGTTTGTTTTTGAAAGGCAACATGAATTTAGGGAAGTTTTCTAACCATAGAATTTTATAAGAAATACAAGGAAATGCGAATAGAATTATATTTTGGCTTCGAAATAGTGGATATTTAGCTCCTGATAGAGAGACAGGAGGAAATTAGGAGGAACAGACAGTTAAATTTGAAGATCTCGACTAGGATATTGAAAGTAGTAGTTAGGTGATTTCATTCATTCATACGTTTGGACCATTACCCATGTTCTGTACCTACTTCCGTTCCAGTAGCTTCGTGTCTTCTATATAGGCCACCAGTTTAACTGTAGGGATGCATTCATCTAAGTCCTTGTGAGTTCTCACAGAAGCAGAGTATGTGAGTAGGTGTTCCATCCTAGAGTTCACATTTTCTGCACATAACTTTACCCATCCTGTGCAGATGCTTCCGCAGGGTAAAGTGTCCAGTCACCACGTCGGTAACTGTCTCCAAATTTCTCTTACCCAGTTCCAACAGCCTGAACGATAGTTCCTAGTCTACATTTTTCAGTAAACTCGTAGTATGGAGGTGTCCTTGTGTCAGCCTCCATTTGAGTTGGTATGTTCCTTAACTAGCCAGTTCCCAACTTCCCCTGTTATGTAATCCTTTGTGATTCCACAAAACGGTTCCGGACCTGTGAAGGCTCCTTTAGAACCTTCTTTGGCTAACTGGTCTGCCATTTCATTCCCCGCAATCGCCTCATGTGCCGGCACCCATATTAGAGACACTTTGTTGTCTCTTGCCAGCATGTTAAAGGATTCCTTACAGTTTTTTACAAGTTTAGACCTAGTTGTTGGATTGCTGATAGCTTTAAGCCGAGCCTCTTCTGATGTTTTTATCAATGCAGGCTATAACGGCAATCGTCTTTGCTTGAAACACGGTTGTGTATCGACCAAGGCTAAGGAACAGTTTTTTCCTAGGTCCACTTATACCAGCCCCAGTGCCATGGTTTGTTTGGGATTATTCGGTGAACCAGATGATTTCTCCAGAATTACCTGGATGCATTATCTGTTCCCTGGATGTGATGATGATATTCACTCGCTCAGTGAATATGTTCTCCGGTGTCATGCTATCAAAACTCATGTGAAATATGTGTTCATCTAGTATTATCCCAGTTAGTTCAGTGTGTCACGTGAATGTTCGCGCATATAGAGCTGAAAATGACAGTTAATATTGACATTTATTGGATAGGGATGCATCAAATAATTTTGACGTACCAGTAAATTCGGCAATAGCGCTGGGACCTTTGACAACACAGCGTCATGTTTTCTAGAGTTGATTTAACATTCCAAAAGAAATAAAAATTTTATTTTCCAGTTTTCTGTATATTGTGAATTTACTTTACTTTTCCTATACGTACATGATCTGCAGCTAAATTGAATAAAATAGATGGAAACGTAGCTAACGAAACAGGATCCGTTGCTATTCTAATATTATGTATGTATACACTGTTCTATTTGCATCTCAATATAGGTTGCCTGTCTAAAGTATGAATTTAAATATTTTAAAATCATTTTCTTCGTTGGATATTGAAATGGTGCAGTTGTAGAAAGTGGATGGTCAGTAGATGGAGGTAAAAAGAATTAAATTCTTAAGAATCATTAAATATTTTAGTAATCCTGAATGACTGACGGATCAACCGATGATCGTATAGACCTGAAACCTGGAAGATGTGTTTTTTGTATGACGTAGGCATCCGATAAGGAAGAACTTACCGAAACTCTGCCCCTAGGGAAGTAAAAACGAGAGCAAACTATGTATGGAGCAGCGGGTTTCCTTAGTCCAAACACTGTCTCTTGAATGGACACCTGAGAAAGCTCAAAATAGTAGAGAAGGAAGTATGTAAATTCTGTGGCAGGGAAGCAGAAACCTCCATCCACATACTTTTCAGAGTCCTAGTGATCTAGAAGATTACTGGATAGAAAAGGGAGATTTTTCCAAGTTAAAGGTTTACAGATATCCTAAAATTCTTCAGGGAAATAGATATGAAGGAGCTACTAATCTCTAAGAATCTTCTTAGGAACTGAGTAGAAGTGAGAGAGCACAATGGGTCTCAGTGAATGTATACATACATACGAAGATGTATTGATATCTAGTTAGCCTAGACCAGTTCTATGCATAAACAAAATATTGCGTTACCATAGCAACGAACAATAACTCATTAGAAGTGTCAGTGTGTAGTTGGACGTCAAAAAAGTAAACCAGAGTTACGCAATAAATTAAAAGAAAAAAGATGTCCACCGAAATTGTTTACATCGAATAATTGGAGTATTGAGCCATCATCAAGTACCTGTATTTGATAGGGTTAAGAGGTGAGCAGATTTACGAAGATATGATATGCTCAATACACTTGGTGATCAATGTCCTTCGTCCTCTCCAAGACCTAAGAAGTTTCCTGTCCAAAAATCTGCTGGAAAAATTCTTGCTTCAGTTTTTTGGGAATGCCATTGCCTATTCGACATTACTGACCTCTCTACGGGAAAAAATTGAAGAGATAAGACGCGGAAAGCTATCCAAAGGTATTTTGTTTTTGCAGGACAACGTCCCTGCACACAAATCTCATGTTGCCATGCAAAAAATTCGTGATTTAGGGTTTGAATTACTAGAACACCCCCCTCATTCACCAGATTTGGCTCCGTCCGACTCTCACCTCTCTCCTCAACTGAAAAATGTTTAAAAGGTCGTAAATATTCTTACAACGAGGAGGTAATAAAAACTGTGGAGGTCAGGTTTGCAGAGCAAGAAGAAACATTTTTTTTGAAAGGTCTAGAGACGTTGCAGGTTCGTTGTAATAAATGTATCCAATTAAGAGGAGAATATGTTGAGTAATAAAATATTTTGACATTGAAATTTTGTTTGGTTCTATAGTAGGCTAAGAATTTTTCAATATACATATGTACGTACCACCCTGTAAATGGGGCGATAGTTACAGAGCTTGTTGCAAAACACTGTACAAATAAATAAAATCCGCATATATGCAGCTTGACCAAATAGACAAAGTAACTATAAACGAAATAAAAAGATCGAATTGATAAAAATGCAGGATAAATTTTAAAATTCTAACAGCTATTTCCTTTGCGAGAGAAGTGATAAGGAAATCGCGTGCGTTTTTTTTTTCGGCTACCATTAACAGAAAACCGACGAAAGCAATAAAATCTCTGATAGTAAAGCTATCTGTCTCTCTTGACTCCGACAGGCTCTATTTGCGGGCATCCGCAAAAGAGAGCTATAGGTAACGATTGGGTCAATGTTTTTTAAAACGGCGTTGTCGGTAGAGTAGAATGGGAAGAAATATTATCAACTTGAAATTGAAATGCAGTCAGCTTATAGATTTCAACGAGAATTTAGACTGAACGTACGATTTTCTTCAATAAGAAGGGTTCTCTGTATCTGTAGAGTATGGAGGGTGAGTGTAGGCTCACAGCACGTAGGCCACATGTGACCCATTGTACATACTCCCGAGGAGTTGTCCTCCTAAGTCATCGTCCATCATGTCCTTCCCAGGAAGGTGAACAGGAGTAAATAGGCAGCACTGATTCTGACTCATGGCGGAGGCGCTAACATGGGAATCTCCATAAGAAAATGGTCGAAAAAGCTAAGGTCCAAAGTAGCGAAATTGACGCTAAAAGTGGGGGGGGGGTGAATTGTGATGTCAAATGTCAAACGTCACGTTTGACTGCTGCCTATTTACTGACAGGTGTCACTAAGAGACATCTCCTTTATATCGGCAGGTGTAGGCCAAGGCTCACCGAACACATACTCTCTTATTGACGATAACTCCGGACACTCGCATAAGACATGCCTGACAGTTTCATCTTCCTGTTCACACATCCTGCATAGAGGTGTGTCCACTAGTCCCATAGCATGGAGGTGTTTCCTCAGATGACAGTGGCCAGTTAGAAATCCTACTGTTAAACGTAGGTTTTTTCTTGGTCATCGCCAAATATTTCTTCGACGCCAGCTTACCAGGGAGATCCTGGCAAGACTGCATCCTTTGATTCCATCCCATTTCTTAAGGGATTGAGCATGGGTTTAATGTTTGGCTAGTTCCGCAATTGTCGAAGTCGTCAGGCCGTAGGTGTCAATGGGTCCTAAAATTTTCAGTTCAGCCGCTTCCCTGGCTAAAGAATTGGCAGTATGCGATCACCTTTACTTCTGTCGTGCCCTTTAACCCACCTCAGGAAAATATTATTATCTGCCGAGGCGTTAGCTAAATCTTGGTAACACTCTAGTACTAGCCCCGATATAACACGTTATAAGAAGCGTTTAGATCATTGATTGCCAAAGTGGTGCAGGAAGACCACCAGGGGTCCATGGGAGACTCGGCCGAAGACTCGGCGAGGGGGTCTACGTTGGCGTGACAAAAAATGAGAGTCGGGGAATATTTAAAGAAGCTAGTATCGTAAAAAGTTCGTACTATCATAGCTGTACCCATAAAACGTTCATTTATTTGTGAAATTTTCCATTTACCATTGGCGAATGAAGAGATTTTTGAAAAGGGTTCATTAATTTGCCATTATTAATTATATTTTTCAGGTGGTGGAAGGAATTTTACCTCTTACCCCAACTACATAACTAAAATTACAATGGGAAACATAGATCGTGTTTATATGGAACAACCAACAGTCATGGCTGGGGGTAAATACTATGCTTTTATTATTAAAAAAATAATCAACAGTTCGTATATGTATAGTTCTTTTCATGATCTAAGAAACTGACCTGACCTGAGATGAAATAATGACATGAAAGTATAGGCCGTGACATGGTCGTAAAGCCGAGAAGTTTTCAGGTTTCATTCCATTTCAAGAGTAGGTCAAGTCAAGTCAGTTTCTTAGATCGTGAAAATAATTAGTATATCCAGTAATAATACCAAGAGTATTTCCATATAAATTTTGTTTTAGATTCAGATAGCACTCACACCGGAAAATTTATGGTCTGCAACAACAAAAATCTAGAATTTATGCCTGTGTCATTTTTGACGAAAGGAACACATTTTATGACGTCTTTTGAAATGACATCCAAGAAAACTTGGTGTTTGTTATTCGTAGATTTCAATTTTGATATCAACATTTTGTGTGGAGATGAAAATGAAGAATTTCAACAAAATCAGATAATCAAAAACGAATCCCCAGTAATGGTAAAAACATATTTTGTTTTTCTTGGTCATTGGAGTACTCCAGAAAAAAATTTATTTTATTTTTTGTAGAAAATAATTGCTTTTTGCATTTCCCAATTTAAAGCATCTCTTCAATCCTCTTTCATAAACTCTTTTTTCCTCTTTCTATTCTCTATTTCTTCTCCCAACTTCCTCTTCCAATATTCTCCAATATTTCTTTCTGAATGTTACTTATTCTCTCTATATTTCTTTCTCTTTTTTTCACTTTTTCTATAAGTTCATTTATCTAGGTACTTATATATATATTCTACTCATCTTCCTCTCCTTATATTTCCCTACCTTTCCATCTCTCCCAGTTCATTTCTCTCTAAATTCCACTCTATTTACGTTTCTCTTTATATATTCCCCCACCTTCATCACCATTTATCTCTCCTTCTCTCTTTTCCTTAACTCTTATCCATTTCTGACTATCTAAGCTTGTTACTTTTTGTTAATTTCTTTGTGATACATCATTTTTCTACCTCATTTGAACTATACAATATACAATTTAATTTGTTAACCCTGTATAGCTTTTTCTGTTGACTTTTTTTTCTAAAAAATAAACCCTCTTTAAGGCCTATATAGCAACAACGAACGACTCGCCAATGCTGATAACAATTCATGGAGGAAACAATAAGAAAACTGTGCTTTGGATTTTGAATAACGAAAAATTCGAAATATTCCAAACTTTTCGAGAAGGAGAGCCGATAAGCGTTTCCGCCGTTTCGACTGAAGACGATACTTTCTTGGCAATTGCTTATAAGCATTTGCCTAATACGAAGGACTTTGGAAGAGTGGTAATTAGAAGGTAAATATCATCATGTTATACTGATTGTTTAGGAGAAAAAATCTTCACATTCATCCACCCTGTATATCCTCAATTATAACTTTAAATAAAAATCTTTATCTCGCTACAGAAGACCTATATTTCACAAAAAACATATAATTGACAGTCACTCTGTATGTGGAGTATAAAAATAAAACTTTCCTTCTCGGTAATTGAACTGAATATGACCTTGAAGAACAAATGTGATAATTATCACTAGTTCCACTGAAAAATTAGTTTGGATTCCTACTCTGAGTTTAATCAACTAATTAAATTTTGAGACTTTTTGAACTTCTCTATTCCAATTTGCATTTGTAGAGTTGCTTTCATTTCAAACGTTTTTACTTCATAAGACGAGAGGCACTTTTCTTTGAATTTAATAAAAAATTATGAATTTCCAAATTAAAATTAGCTACTACTATATTTTAAATTGTATTTCATTCACAAATCATCATTAGAAAATGATTTCTCTATGGAAAAGAAATGGTAGAACAGAAAAAACTGAGCAAACTAACAATTGCTTATTGAAGAAATAATATTAAAAAGTTAGTCAAAAATTGTTAATACAATAAAGCTTTATAATTTTCAGGATCAAGGATTCATCCAAATCCCTTTCAATTTTCCAAACAATTCCCATTTCAACTCCAACCAAGGTGGAATTGACACTACTTCCTTCGAAAGAAATTGCCCTTTATGTTATTACAGAAAATCCCTCTGAACCATTGACAGTATATTTATACAAGGGAGTGCAAGGTTTTGTGAAAAAAGTTTGGAGACCAACTCTTTCTACATTCAAGGATCTCACAAGTTTTTCTCTTAATAATCAACATTTTGTTGTATTGAAAAATAATATAGAAGTAAATGTACTACAAGCTGTGTTTAAAGGATCTAAATTCTAATTTTATCATCTTGTATTTGTCACGTTTCTATGTGAGGAAACAGTATGTTTGTGATTGTGTAAGTATTCGCTCGAGTATTTGTTATTAAATGTTGATAACATACACTAATTGTTATACCTGTTATTATATATTCTTGTTATCAAATATATTGAACATTTATTTTCATTACTTGTTTCATTGAACTAATTTCTTACCTAATATAAATTAGCAGTACAGAATGCCACTTATTTTAATATGAAACCTATAGCCTTATTAAAAGGCTGACCTACCTAACTAGTTATCCTTTTTTCAGGAAATTAATGTGATATTAAAATAAGTCATGCATATGTGCTGTGGAACAACCAATTCACTTCTCATTTCATTTATTATTATTCTTATTTAGGTATATAGATAGGTATTCCTAATCTTAAAACTAAATTTGAATATATGTATAAAACCCACTTCAATTGGGAATGGTTAAATAGGTATTCATTGTAGATTATTTCAATGTATTTAAGTTTCAATAACCATACAGTTAAATCTATTTATTAAAGTTGTATACCTTCAATGATAAAAAAATATTTATGATGAAATTAGAAAGGAGAACAACTAATAGGCCAACTTGAAAAAATTACCAAGAATAACATTATATTTCAGAAGATGATTACTAAATATATTATGATAGTGATATAAAATTATAAAGACAGTTTCATTTAATAAAAAGATGGTATTTTCCAAACAAAAACATAACTTACTAGTTAGATAAAAGATGTTGATTACGTCTTAATACTAAAGTGATTTGCAAAGAAAAACTTACCCAAAACTTCGTAAAACCAATACGTAACGTAACACTAATATTTTCACTCAAAAATCCTTTTTTAACAAGTCTTTATCACTAAAATCACTTCACCTTTCCACTGTTTACAAACGATATTTAAAAAGTTAGGTTATGCTATATGAATGTGTCAGTGTGTCCTCGATCTCGTTGGTAGGGTGTAAATTCGATACTACCGCCACGTGTTTCTGGTAAACTAAGCTTGAGTACATAATATACAGTGGTGATAAAAAGAGTTTGAGGGCAAATTTTTATAGGAGTTTTTGAAAACTACGGGGTCAAATTAATAGATTTCCATTAATAAAATACCTTAGTTCCTATTTTGTGATTTTGGAAATTCAAAAATGTTCAAATAAGTACCTACATGCGCCAAGTGAAAAAATCATAGGCGCCATAATATAAAAATTTTTTTTCTGTAATTTGGGGTGCATACTCAGAAAATGAACAATTGAGTAAAAAAATTGGGGAAGACGTACATACCATATTTTGTGTATAAAGGTACCCAAAATAGGAGGGAAAAAACTTCGAGGATTTTGTAAAAACTTTATGGGGCTTTTTGAAATCTATGGGGTTAAATTGGTAGATATCTATAATATATGAAAATGTCGAAGAGATATCTTTGTT
This sequence comes from Galerucella pusilla, assembly GCA_910591695.1. NCBI lineage: Eukaryota > Metazoa > Arthropoda > Insecta > Coleoptera > Chrysomelidae > Galerucella > Galerucella pusilla. The sequence goes on along the minus strand of CAJUYI010000706.1, from coordinate 77,166 downwards.
CCAAAGTTCGAAATTTGAAGATACAAAAAATGAGATTGTCTAACGGTCGAAAAAATATACGCGCTAAGTTAAAAAATTATAGAGTACATAGTAATAAGAATTTTGAACTGAAATTTGGAAGTCACTTGCTCATATAATCAACGAATATGGAAAAAAATCATCGAGAGCTCACCTATCTACCATATTTTGTATACAGGGATACTGGAGGGAGTAAAGGAATCAAAATTTTGAGAGAAAAATCAATTTTATTAAGACTTTTGGAAAAAATTTATAAGGGAATTCCAAGATTTACCGAGTCTAATTAGTGGATTTCCATATATAGAAGAATCCATGTATGAAAATGTCAAAAATACCTCAGTTCCGATTTTGAAATTTTGAAAATTCAAGTGTCAATTTACTACATGACTAGCACAGGGCGCCTAAAAGTTTAAGGCGCCAGAAATTTGTAATTAAATATTTGAAAAATTGATAGACAGTAACAAGGTAAAGCAGCTAAAGTGGGTATATATTTAGTATTTGAATGTATCATTACCCATCAAATTACGTTTTGGCGCTACTTTAGATCCTTCTAAGGATATTAAATACATTTTAAAAACTAAAAAGGATGGGACGATTAATTTCGAATATTAATTGATATTGTTGTAGTTAAACAGTGGAATTTCCTGCTTATGTATATAGAAGTGAAACTTTCAAAACCATAAATGTAGTGTTGTGTTCTCTTAGCATCCGGTGTAATAATCTGAAGTTGGTTAAAACTTTTGTAAGGTTGTGGTAGCTTGGGTGTATATTTACTTTACCCCGGAGGAAGTTCTTTAGCAATTACTTCCGAACTCGCTATGAAAATTTTTGAGAACTAACAAGAAAGGGAAATTATGGTGATAAAAAAAAAACAAAGTACAGGGTTGAACTCGTGAAAATATACATAGAATATATTTTTCAATTTAAATTAGTTGACCATACGTATGACATACGGCCACTTTTGCCCTTTGTTTCAATGATATTGATATGGAAATGATATTTGTTATAAATTGTTATAAATAAATTTTTGGACTGACACTTGAACTTGGCACTTATTTAGATCTCACTTCTTTGGTCGTTGTTTGAAGGCATATGATTTAATATTGAGCTCTCATTCCACATATTTGTTTTTAATGGGATACATTTCTAATGGAAAGCTGTTTAAAATTCAAATCTACCGCCAGGCTAGTCATGTCAGCGGATATACTTGTCAAGTGACACACTTCACACAGGTAGATCATAGAACATAGAACAGAAGAATGGTAGAATGTATGAGTTGAACATTGGCTTTTTTTGTATAAACAATTGATATAATACAAAGGGGAAGACAATATTATTATTGAAAAAATTAGACATTACAAAAACTCATAAATTGATTATAAGTTTCTAACAATTTATACACGCGCGTAAGTATAATTTTGAAGTGCTGGTAGTTTGAAGGTACAAAACTACAGAGATCCACAAAAAGTAGGTACTGATAATAGAAAAATGGCAATGAAAAGGCCGATAAATTAGCCAAGCAGGGAGCAACGGTGTCATGATAGGAACAGAGCCTTCCTGTGGAATTGCTCAATGCCTAAGTAAAGAGAGCATGGATAAACAACCAGGCGTTGCGCTTGTGGTATATGAAACCCCAGGACAAAGGCACGCAAAATTATTCCTTAAAAGCCCTTCGGCCAAACTGTCACACGACCTACTATGTCAAAGTCGAGAAACGACGAGGATGATGGTGTGAATGCTGACCGGACATTGTAGGCTGAGGAAACATATGCACACAATTGGCCTAGCAGATGACAGCCTATGCAGGTTCTGTCAGAAAGAAGACGAAACCGCGAAGTGAGTGAGTGCGAAGACCTAGCAAAGGTGCGGCTTCATTTACTCGGAGAAGAAAAACCGAGGGCAGATAGCTACGCAAGGGAGGCGGTATCCAGGCTATTGAGTCTAAAGAAAAAGAATAAAGCTAGATATCGAGCTCTAAATATGGGGAGGACCACAATAGATCTGCAAAGGTCGCAGTGGGATATCACAAAGAGCCAGTCCAATTCTGATCTAATCTAATACTAGAAAAAAAATCCAAAGAAGCTTCTATAAAAAGTAATTCCCAACGTTTTGAAACAGTAAAATCATGTTTAACCCAAAAGTTACAAATTTCAATTATACTTTTTCTCACAATACAACGTAACTGCTTTCGGTGAGTATAGCGAGACAGATACATGTTCACGTGAAAGCTGGGTATTATGAAGTTTTCCCGGTGGACCCGTAGAGAGATAACAATTTTCCACTGTACAGTTTTCCTCAGTTTCTACGAGCTCCGTAAAATCTCCACACTCGAGCTACCTTTTCAATGGTGGCTTCTAATTTGCAACGCGAATGTTGAGAGCTTTCGAAATTGTTTGTGTAATTTAAACTACTTTTTTTTATTTTCTTTCTTCTTTCCAAATGATTGGCTTGATTTGGATTAGATGAGAGCGTGAAATATCACAAATGGGTATATCGCAACTACACATTTTAAACAGGTTGTTTTACATTTTCCTTCTTTTCTATTTTTAAAATTGTTTCAATGTTCACGTAAATTACAAAGCAGGTTAACACATCGGAGTAAATACAAAGAACACGCTCGTTTGTTACGACTGAAATAATATTTTGCTCTCAAGATAAAACTACGACTAACTCCAAATTATCATAAACAAACAAGCGCAATTGATGCTTACCCGCTACTACCAAATTAACTTCGTAGATAAGCAAGAAGCAGCACTTTCCGGATATCCTAAGATTCCTTCGGGAAATAGGTCCAAAGGAGCTGCCAGTCTTTCAGACTTTCCTCAGGCTTGTTGATAACAAACTCTAGCATGAGTTTGGAATCCTGTTTCTCAGACATAAAGTGATTGGACATTTCCATGGATGGGACTGCTCCAACCCTCAGTAGGTATCTCAAGATGTCCCATTGGATTACCAAGCTCCCAAGCTCCACCCTAAGCTAGTCTATAGACTGGACTATCTTCGTACTCGTAGATGGAGTGAAAGAAGGTATAGCATTACTCCTGAGGCTGATCTGAGGCACAATCTTAGCACACTCGGGATTTCCCTGCATACCACTCCCTGCACTTACTCTAACTCTGCTTTTTCCTCCTGTTGCTTAGGTTTATTCCACTAAAAGTCAGCCATATATAGGTGAAATTGGGTCTTACCATGGTAAAACACTTTTAATTTCATACACCACGTTTTCCCAAAAAACCTGCTGCATGTCCAGAGGGCAGGACGTTCAAAATAAACTTACCCAATCTGCGGATATCCTAAGATTCTCTCGGTTAATAGGTCCAAAGGTATTGAAAGTCTTTAAAACTTACCCCAGGCTTGTTAATAACAACTTCTACCGTGAGCTTGTTATCCTGTTTCTCAGACACAAAGTGCTTGGTCATTTTCACAGAAGAGGCTTCTTCAACCCTCACTATCTCAAGATGTCCTGTTGGATTACCAGGCTTCCAAGATTCACCCTAAGCTAGACTATAGACTAGACAATAGGTGTAGTGAAAGAAGGTTTAGCATTACTAATGTGGCTGATCTGAGGCACAATCTCATCACATTCGTGATTTCCTTGCAGATAACTCCCTGCACTTTCTCTTACTCTGTTTTTCCTTCTGTTGCGTAGGCTTATTCCATTAAACCAGCGATATATAGGTAAAAATTGGTCATAACATGGTTAATCATTTTTAGTTTCAGCCCCCACGTTTTTCCAAAAAGCCTGCAGCACGTCCAGAAAGCCCTTGCTGCTCTCAATATAGTATATGCTAGGTGTGCATCCCACTTAAGTCTCTTGGGTACTTGGTGCAAGTACCATCAGTGGCAATCACAATTACAATACTTAAAATGAAGTTAGGTTGCTCAATGTTAATCAAAGTTGGATTGGGTCGAGTATTTCTATTTCTATTTCCCATTTAGGTGCAAATTTGGGTCGTAACGTGGTCACTACAACGTTAGGTTGTCTATCCCAACGTTATGATAAATAACGATATCGCAACGTCCAAATGCTGCTTGGGTTTGTTGGGAAAAACTTTTTAAAATGTAAAATTGCCAGTTGGGACCCTGGTCTTAAGGCTATGTCCACGTTTATGTCCCAAGGAATTCAATTAATTTTTATTTGTTACTGGTCGATAAAAATTATATTGTTTTAGTTTTATTAGCCGATTATTCAACACGAACGTCGAAGACATCAGTGATTCAAGTATGCGAATGTGTCGGAAGGTAATCGAATGGAATTTGAGAACATAATAAATCAGAAATAGGTGTATACTCCACAAAACGTAACATTACTCTTGTGTCAAATTATACAATATCAGCATCTCGTTCTCGTGCATTTTTATCGTTTTCTATTCTGGAGCGTTTTGTGCTTTGTATGCGAAATAACTCCTCTCCAGGACCGATTTTTATAACAGAGCATTGTTGAATAATAATATATCTCCTTTATATCGTTTTATGTACGTGTACTTATATGCGAGTCGTGAAAAATAGATAGATTCACAATTACAACCTGTGATTACGTGAGAACTGGAAAATTTTGTTGCTAAATTGATCAGAAAAGGGCTATAGTATACAGAAGAACTAGAGAAACTCTCTAACGTTATATAGAAACCAGTGAAACAAGATCCGGAAACCGCTTGATGTCGAATATTGTAAAACCTCATTCACTCTTCACTTCTCCAGAAACTAGTGAATGGACTGTTAAGCCTGATAAGGACTACTGGTTTTGTTACCTATTATCTATTTAAAATAATAAGGCAAGATAAACTGCAACGGCAACTCAATGTGGACAGCACCTCAGGTGTGAATTCGGAGACCAAACCAGTTCAGGGAGTAGTCTTACCGGTTCGCGGGTAATCCTACTTTATTTAAGTTATTGAAGTTATATTGAAGTTAATGAGATAATAAATGAAGTTAAGGAGCCAAATGAATTTAATAAGTTAAGAAATGTAATTAAAGTTAATCAAGAAAGGTAAGTGGGCGCCACCCTGAATAATATTAGACGACTTGTTTTCCACCTCACAACTCTCCATCAACAAACCTGCAAATGTTGGAAGGGAAGGAATATGAACAACGTTGTTAAATTTACAAGTTGTATAATGACTTCAAACTAATATCACAGTAGAAAAAATAAAAAAAATGTGGTTTCACTGTCTCAGGTACTAAGTAAGTGCATTCACCTTGAATGCACTTTAGAAAAAAAAAGTTTGAGGTAAACCTCTTACAATAATTAAAAATTGACCTTATCGGTTTATGGTTCACAGGAGAAAGAAAGCTTATTCTAACTACTCGCTATTAAATTTTTGAACTATGCGATGAGCAATCGACATACGTTGTATATTCCTTTCCTGTTCACATGCTCCGCTTCGAGAAAGAATTTACATATTAATAGTGTGTTCTTAATTTCTATCTATAGGAGAGAAGAATTGAAATATTTGACGAATATCAGTGTATACTGATCCTCACCAAAGGAGATTATCCGTCGCACATTAAATGTAATAATTTTGCCTTTCAGCGGTGATCGGTGCTACAGGTTCTCGACGAGAATCCCATGTTGGAAAAAGGACTGGCTACTCGCCGTCCGGTAGATATTTAAATATTCCAATGATAGTGGTCAAATATACCGTTACAGTGTCTTGACATAAATGGTACAAACAAGAGCACCAAAAAGCCTAAAAACTGAGGCACCGAGGACTCGGACCCTGTCTGGTGTCAAGCAATGAATCAAGTCTATGAAACCTGAAGAACTACTCAAGATGAGCAGGAATCAAATCAAAACAATAACGAATCTTCTCACTGGCCACATTCTAGAAAATATTACTGTCATACGGAGAACATTCCTGCAGACAATATGGTACAGAGATCGAGCAAAAAGACCTATTGATGTGGAAACCATTTCAACGTGCTAAAAAATACAACTGAAAAGGTTGTTCAATAAGTTTTGCGGTTCCATAAGAGAGGGCGTTGCTACAAGCGTACATTTTTTTGTTATGTTGGTACACTCTTTATATGAACGTATGTGAAGTTCCATTTCGATCTGCCTATTCAATCTTTGTTTTCAAGCTATTTAGTTTCGACATATCACAGTATTTTTTACAATGAAAAAAATCAAGTAACAGTGATTGAATTTTCATTTTTGGAAGGTTTAGAAGCAAAGGAAGTTTATGAGCGAATGTTGGAAGCGTGTTAGGACTCTTCGCCTTCATTAGTACAGTAGCAAGATGGGTTGCAAGCCTTGGAAGACGATTCACGTCAAGAACGTCAAAAAAATACAAGATATCGTATTGGAAAATGATCGAGTGAATGTTAGAGATTCAGTAGAAGCCCTAGGCGTCTTATTGGGCAGGGTGAGCAATAGTATTGGGGTTCAGAAAGCTGAGTGCAAAATGGGTGCCGCATTTATATGATTTCGACTTTCTCAGCAACGTTTTCTAAAGGATAAAGTGGATTTTGTGGGTCAATTTATCACTATGGATGAGACTTGGGTCTATAACCATGATGTTGAATCAAAACAAGAGGCTAAAGAGTGATGTGAGCCTAGTTCTTTGGCTCCGAAACGAGTTCGTGTCCATAAATCGGCCAAGAAGGGATTTTCTTTGTGGATTACTTGGGAACTGGTTGAACAATTCTAAATATTATTGTTACCTTATAGGCCAGCTGAAGGAAGGAAGCCCATGAAAACATAAAGAAGAAGCAGAAGAAAACACTCAATTCTCATCAGAACAATGCTTCGTGTCACAAGAGCATTTTGACAATGACAAAAATCCATGAATTAAAGTTCAAATTGCTAGAACATCCACCGTATTCACTAAATTTGGCACCTAGCGACTTTTATCTGTTTCCAAACTCAAAAAAATTCATGCGTAGATAGCGTTTTTCATCAAATGATGAGGTCATAACAGCTGTAGAAGCGTATTTTGCAGCATTTCCATATTTTTACTCCATGGATGGAATTCATAAATCGGAATTTCATTGGAACAAGTGTATTGAACCTCACTGAGACTATACTGGATAATAAAGTGTATTTTAAAGCATGAAATTGCGTTTTTCCTATTAGTGGGTATTGTTGTCACGATATGTAATGTCGAAAATAGTGAGAATTCGTAATTTAACCCCAGTTTCACCAAGTTCATTAGAATATAACATCGTTAGATCGTGGAATAAAAGCAAACAAAGTAATTTTCCAGTACCTTGGCAACGTTTTCAATAGAATGTTGTTGAAAATACTAATCAAACTTTTAATTAACTCCGAAAACGGGTGTATTGAATGTTTTCATCTTAAATTCAGCGTCAAATTGAGACCTAAGTAACTTATTAGGGCAATCTACATATAATAATTAAGATGCTCATTAAGTAAACCATAATCTATTTTGAAAAATTAATAACTGCACGAAGAAAATAATACTTTAGACCTTCTTTTTGTACATGATAAATTGCTTTAGAAAACAAGGCAGTTAAGTAAATTTTTACAGTAAATTTCAATTAACGTCTTCTCCGAGAATTCGGAATGAAAAAGAAATTATACCAACGCAAAATTATTTCACAGAAGCTGAGGTGTACAGATTTATCTTGCATTATATTTGATTATTATTTTTTTTTAATTAATCATTTCATTGGTTACAAAAAGGTCACTGTAGTAGAGTAATCAAGCAGCCTTCTTGGTATGCATAATCTTTTGTGGATCAGGATCGTATTTAGCCAAATTCCAAAAAGGCTATTGAATTATTAATTACCAGCTTCTTTTTCTAACTGAGAATTCTTGAGAACTTCCAAAATGCTGATGCTGTTCTGTGTATCTAGGCATATTTTTCTATTATTCAAATAAATATAACAATAAGAGTAATATTCACTTTTCATAAATAATAATTGACCGTGAGCAACAAAGTACAGACCTGACGAGAACTGTCAGTGGAACATCAGAAAAAGACGTAAGACACACTACGAAAGGTACGTCCACACCCTATTTTGAATAGACCTGCCTTTTTTCCATTTCTTCCAACGCAATGTGTTAAAAAGACATTAACAATCGATGAAGCACACCAAAAAGACTATTGTATGAACTCTATAGTCCATTGAAAAAATACATTTGAGGTTGCTGAGACAGTCCAGAGAACCATCACTAGAAATTCACGGAGTGAACAATCAGCACCCTTGTGACAGAGAGTATTATAGACTCAAGTCTCTTTATGAATATATAATTAGGAAAGATCTAACAATCTTAAACAGAGGCACGGAGCCGACATTTATTAACGCCCGTAGCCAAACAATAATAGATATTACGCTGGCGACAGCCAAAATATCAAACAAAATTCAGGACTGGCAGGTGTCGGATCATATTTTTATGTCAGACCACCGCTGGCTGACCTATACGGTAAGCCAGGATCTCAGGACAACTGTAAAATCCCGTGACCCGAAGAGGACGGATGTAGCTCTCTACAATCGACTCTTAGAAGGTGCTCTGCGGGAAACAGAGGTCCTGACTCCCAGCAATAATGAGGAACTGGAAAGGTACACAGTATCTATCCAAAACAAAATAGACATTGCCTATAAGGAATCCTGTCCCATGAGGATGGTTCAGACAGGTGGCACGACCAATACCTGGTGGTGCCCTGAACTGGAACACCTCAGAAAGACAGCGAGAACGACCTTTAACAAGGCAAAACGAACAAAATTCGAAGAGGACTGGGCAATGTATAAAGCCAACCTCAAAGAGTTCAAAAAAGTCTGCAGACAAAAGCAAAGAGAAGCCTGGCCAGTCGAAGACTTCCCACAAATTTCTAGGCTACAGAAGGCACTCTCAAACGACCACCATAAGAGTATCGGCATCCTGACAAGGGAAAATGGCGACAAGGCCGCCAACCTTCAAGAGAGCGCTGAGATTCTTATGGAAACTCACTTCCCAGGTTCTGTCTCTCCTGGAACGTCAAACTGGACGGAAGTACCAACAACACCCTCACAATACGACTGGCAATCTGCTAGTGCAGTAATTGATGAGGACAAGATAAGGTGGGCCATATCGGGCTTCTCCCCCTTCAAGTCACCAGGACCTGACGGAATAAGACCAGCCCTACTTCAATGGGGAATGGATATTCTTATGCCGCACCTGGTTGGAATTTTCAGAGCCTCTTTAGCTCTGAGGTATATTCCCAGTAAGTGGAGAGAAGTACGAGTGGTATTTATACCCAAACCAGGTAGGATGGACTACACCTTACCAAAAGCATTCCGACCAATTAGTCTCACATCGTTCTTTTTAAAAACAATGGAGAGGTTATGCGAGCGGTATATAAGAGATGAAGTGCTAGTTCACAACCCACTTCATCTAAATCAGCATGCATTTACTCCGGGAAGGTCCACTGATTCGGCCCTTCACCAAGTGGTTGGCAGAATCGAAATATCATTGGACAACAAAGAATCCACCCTGGGTATATTCATAGATATTGAGGGAGCGTTTGATAAAACAACCTTTCCCACAATTACCCAACAACTCAACTCCAGGAATGTACCTCTGGTAGTAGGAGAATGGATACTCAAGATGCTCTCTAGTAGAGCAATAAGTATCAATGTAGAAGACATCACAGTAAGAGGACTGGTCATGAGGGGATGTCCACAAGGAGGAGTCTTATCACCCCTTCTGTGGAGCATAGTCCTAGACACCCTGATTAATCACCTCATCAACAATGGATTCTACACAATTGCATACGCAGATGACATAGTTATCTTGCAGACTGGCAAATTTGTGAACACACTGTGCGACAGAGCGCGGGATGGGCTTAAATTAATTGAAAAATGGTGTAAGGAACACTTACTGTCGATCAATCCCAGAAAGACTGAGATGGTCCTTTCCACCAGGAAAAGAAGTTTATCGGGTTTGAAACCTCCCGAAATCTTCAAAAGCAAACTAAACTTTTCGGAAGAGGTGAAATACCTTGGTATTACCCTCGACAGGAAACTAACATGGAACTCTCATCTACACAACAGAGCAAAAAGAGCATATGTGGCTTATGAGCAGTGTCGGAGGACAGTGGGACGCACATGGGGTCTGTCACCCCGTGTGGTCACCTGGATCTACACTGCAATAATAAGACCCATGTTAACGTATGGAGCAATTGCATGGGGACCGAAAGTTCTACAAGCAACGGCCATCCAAAAATTATATCAAATACAGCGAATGGCTTGTCTGAACATCACAGGAGCCATGAGAACAACACCAACCGCAGCAATGGAACTAATTACTGGTCTGACCCCTCTGGACCTGCACGTCAAGGAGGTTGCGTTAATGGCCATGGTACGATTGCGCACGGCTGGTGTAAACCCCGAAGTAGGAGTGGGCCAATTGAGGTTGAGCCTATGGCAGGAAGCGCTCACTGCGCTACCTCTGCTGCAGGCAGTCAACGATGCAATTGAACCCAGGTTTCTGTTTAACAAACCCTACAAAATTCAAATAAAACAGAACACAGAACCAGACGCTGCAAATGCAATACGCATTAATACAGATGGTTCAAAAATGAAAGAAGGCTTAGGATGTGGAGTTTACTCGAGAGCACTGAGCCTCAAGATTAAGTGGGGAATGGGAAACAATACCAGCGTGGTTCAAACAGAACTGGCTGGTATCTCAATTGCCACAAAAGAACTAACCAGAAGAGGAATTTCTGGAAAAAACATAACAATCTGCACTGATAGTAGACAAGCCCTATTAGCCTTGAACAGACGTGTTATATCGAGGCTAGTACTAGAGTGCCACCAAGATTTAGCTGACGCCTCGGCAGATAACAATATTATCCTGAGGTGGGTTAAAGGGCACGACAGGAGTAAAGGAAATCGCATTGCTGATTCTTTAGCCAGGGAAGCCGCTGGACTGAAAATTCTAGGACCCAGTGACACCTACGGCCTAACGACTTCGACATTCGACATTCGACATTCGCGTTTAGTACTCGTCACTCATCTTTTTTTCAATATAAAGAAACGTCAAAATAACTTGTCAAAAAAAGTCTCTGACTGGATCAAGAATATTTATTAACACTTACTTTTAAAATAATCCTTATAAATTAATAACAAATACTAAAAACAGAATAAAATGGGTATTCAAGGGACTTCCGATGAACGTCAGCTATTATAAAATTATGGTAAACATGCCAGACTCTCACGCGGTAGACCAGGGTTCGATTCCCCGTTAAGGATTTTTTTTAATTGTTAATTTTATTTTTAAATAATTATTCTGCTTGATATTGATAACGACAACAGGTAGACGCTTGAAATATTTAGCAGAATATTCATTATTATAAATAAAAGTACGGTACCCTTCGTGCGGGAATCAGACTGGCAACATCTACTTATAACAGCATCGCATATTTAAAAAGGGAAACCATAACATATTATGCAAATTGTACATTCAAGAACTGTACGTTTATCACAGTTATCACTGTTATGAATAAAATTGTTGAAAATGTTCAATTTCAAGTTATATGTATTCTACAGTTCATTCAAATGTTTATTTTCTAGATTTTTTTAAATGGGTCGTAGAAAAAATATACGTGTGGATTGTCCATATCGCATTCGAAATATTGAGCACGACGCCGTAGGCGGAATGCGATATGGCCATCATATACACACTAGTTGCACAAACTATTATTATTATTATTATATAAGACGAAGACTGGTTTTATCAATAAGAAATCTATTGTGGAAATAAATCGATTTCAAAATAATAAAAAAAGTATCTCTTATCCTAAGAAATTTCCGTTTATGATTCTCTTTACTATCCACATTTTGACCATCAGAGTTTTTTTTTATTGGAATTCACACGGTCAAAAAAGGTTGTTTGCAATTCATTTTATACTTCATATTCAAGGTGCGTCTAGTTGCAAGCAGTCCCAAATTTTCCTTAGGCTCTCACACATACAGATGGGCCTCTGGCTTGCATTTATTGGATCGCTATCACAAAAAACACCCACCAGTCAACCTTATAATAAAATATATAGTAATGCGGCCCAACGTTTATGGGCCTTTTCGGTCTCTTTACGAGTCTGTTTATTATTCTTCTCATTTTCGGCATACATTTCTGCTGAAATACAGTGGCGGCGAATACTAGCAATAACAGCAACTTAACGAAGGGTAATATGGCTCCTGCCAGGTACTAGATTAGATATCGATTTGGTTCCCAGCCCCAAAAAGGTCATTGGTAATTTGGTTCCTGGACATTGCTGTATTAGAGGCAAGACCTGCTTAATCCTTGTCGATCGTCGGAGACGTGTATGACCTATGCATTGTTGCCATTTTGGTTTGAAATAATTGAATTTAAAGAAAAAAATATACAGTGTGACCAATTTTGTTTGGAAGCACTCTCGTAAAATCCGCATTTTTCAACCGATTTTGTTTTAATTTTTATTGGTAGATTCAGTATCAAAAACAATATTTTGGCAACAAATTTTCATAGCTTAATTACTATTTTAAATGCCCTCTGTTAATTTTTCTTTGCCAAAAAAGACAAAAGTACATTAGGCAATTTTTTTCTCAAATATGACTATATCACTGGATTCAGAATCATCACAAATGTAAACTACCAAAATTTTATAAAAAAAATTTCATCAACGCCAAAGTTATTACAACATGAATTTGGAAAAAGTGGTATTTTCATAAATAATACCACAAGAGTAAAAATTTTATCGGCAAAATTTTTCGATTGTCATGAAAGTTTGTTGCTTGGCAATTTTGCGAATGACATTGGATTAAATGTCATGAGCAAAATTACCTAAAAGCAACAAACTTGAATACGACAAGAGAAAAACTTTACCTTACAAATAATTGAGTGGTATTCGACATGACTATTTTACGAGAGAAAAACTAAAAAATCATATGTTTAAACGTTTTATTTATCGCAAACTTCAATTATACAAAGCCAAAAAAATAATAACATTATGAAAAAAAATTACTCATTTATGTAAAAAGTACAATTATTATAATTGTACGTTGTAGCATTATTTTGGGGATTGTTTTGCATCATAACCTGTGATGAATTTAAGTTAGAAACTGAGGATTCCTTTTCTTTATTTTTATTTTCTCGGAGGTTCTCTATAAGTTGGAAATGGTGTTCTTCATTAATTGTAAATATGGTTTCAAAGAATGGGCAGAAGAATATCCTGTAAGCTTAATTACTTCTTGTTCACCAACTCCTTCTTTTGCTAATGCAGATATTGCAGAAGCTCTATGTGAATGATTGGTTATTTTTATTTTTTTTGTGTCTATACCAATTGATTCTGACGATATTTTCGTCCACTTTGAAATTGTTTTAATTCCCCATGGTGAATTTTTGTACCATATTCCTTCCTCCCAATTTGGATGTACTGTTAAAAATAATCTTGTTGTTGTTAGATAAGGATTGGATTCTCTTTTTTCAATAATTTTTAAAAATAAACGAACGGGACACAAATTGTTGTTAGCATTATTTCTTACTAGCCACTTACTGCCAGATAAAGCTTTTGATCCTCCTTGTGTCGTTTTGGAAAAGATTGGATTATATTCTACCCTGCCAGTAAAATTACCTTTATATTCTTTTTGAAAGTAATTAATATCACAATAATTAGCAGCTTCATTTTCACGCCATGCTAATTCGACTTTTTTTTGTAACCCATCAGGATTATCTTCAGAATAGCTTTCTACCATTTCCATTAATTCTTCTTTGGTAAACGCGTTAGAACTTCCTTTTCTGGTTTCAGATTCAGCCTGAAGCTTCTTACGTTTTGTATCCCTGGCCAATTTAGCAAATTTATAGGTAATATCTTCAAATGTATCAATTTTGATGTTAAATTCTAGAAAACATTTTTCCTGAACCATTTGAGCAGTCGTATTCCAAAGTGTTTTTACACTAGCTTCAGTATAATCGGTTCCATCTCTTTTTTTCATGTTAAAACCATAATCTTCTAGAATTTTTGCTATAATTTGTTCAGAAGTATCCTTTTTTAACGTCTAATTACGTGCGTCCAGAAACATTCTAAACTGTTCCCACGCAGACTTTTTTGTCTTCATTGTATTTCGCGGTATACTTTGCTTATTTGTACTCTCTATTTCATTTATTGAATTATTTCCAAATCTTGTATTATTCATGTTAATAATACTAAGGGCCGGTTTTACAATAGAGATTTATACTAGGTATAGTTATACTGGGTATAAAGTTATACCAAAATTTATACCTAGAATAAAATTGGTTGGTTTTACGATGCTTTTTTACACCGGTATAGCAATTCTTGGAGTAAGAATTGCTATACCGGTGTAAAAAAAAGCATCGTAAAACCAACTAGTTTTATTCTAGGTATAAATTCTGATATAACTTTATACCCAGAATAACTATTCCTAGTATAAATCTCTCTTGTAAAACCGGCCCTTATTGTTTTAATAGTTTTCAGACAGTTAAATAAATAAATAAACAACTTAGTTTCCTCAGAAACCACTAACAAAAATTTTATATTGAATTTTATCACAGAGTGATAGAATTTTATACACATAGATTTGATATATTAAACGTCAAAAAATTGCCGCGACAAGACAAAAAATTGCCAGTTCAAAACCTTAAAATTTTGTCAGTTATCAATTTACTCTAGTGAAATAGTCAGTGTAAAATTTTACGTAGAGTGTAGGCAAATTTTTACATGGTAAACAAAAACTAGGACTCAAACATGCCCAGTGAAAATTCGAACACGTTCTGGAGTTAAAGCTTCTGAAAGTACTTTGAAATTGTGCTCAATAATTTCATTTATTACCAAAATGAAATCAACGAGTAGGCTTCGATTTTGATACTATATTTATGTCAGTCAGTAACATTTGTATGAAATAGTAAGTACTAAAATAAATGTTCCAAATATTCAACTATTTAACTGTTCAAGACAAAGTTGAAATTGTAATTTTTTGTGGTTACAATGATAGAAGTGAACGAGAAGTACTTAATAGAAATAGTTAATCGGAGACATCCAGATCGCCGTATTTGCTGCTTTGTAGTGCACAAAATTGAAAAAAAGTATATATTAAGACTGGAGCAGTGACCAAACGTATAAAAATTTCAGGCAAGACATTTTAATGACCGTATTGTCACAGACTACTTTGCCAACAATCCAAATTATTAAGCACAATTTTACATTACTCTCAGAAGCTATAACTCCAGAACGGGTTAAGTTATCGGCTTCGAATTTTCATTGTGCAATATGTTTGAGTCCTTGTTTTTGTCTACCATGTTGCCATCCTCAAAATTTGTCTACATTCTACGTAAAAAATTAATGAAAATACAGTAAAACCTCTGAATAGCGGACAGCTAGGGGGAATTTTTTTTTTCCGTTATTGGGAGGTGTCCGTTATTAAAAGGTTTAACAATTTTAATATAAAGGAAGTTCGATTAATGTCTTGCAAATTAAAGTTATCCAAAATTCCTTAAATCGGTTTAGTAATATAAACCTTTAAAGTCTTTGATTTTTGAAAAATTGAAAAATAAAAATATTTTTTACAGTAAATACAAAAATGTAAAATTAATAAAAACGATAGGAAGTTTTATTAATCCTTTCTGTAAAAATTTTTAGTAATAAGCATTTTCACACATAGATAACAATAAAAAACTGCCACTTATAAAATTTATTTTATTTGAAAAAATTATAAAATACAATTATGTACATATGATGTGAATTATCTTTTTAAAAAATCTAATATTGTAGTCTGCTTCATATTCTTTAGTTTGTTTTCGAAAAAGTCGTGTTCACAATTTATCAAAATCTCTGATATTTTTGTGTAAGCGCTCACATTGTTACTTACAAAAAAGAATTTTTCTAGATCCCTTAAATTATCACATGCTTCACTAAGGCTGGAAATTTTAGGAGCTTGTTGTTCGTCACTAATTTCTTCAATATCAGACTGTTCATCACTGTTCGCCAGGAAGTCCTCAACACATTTAGAAATTGAAAAATCGGAATCTTCAGTGGTTAGTTCTTCATCTATAGAAGAATATCCGTTGAAATCCAAACCCATTTCAGTTGGTATTAAAGTGGATAGGTCGGTAAAATTATTTTCAAATTCTTCTTGGCCATCATCAGTTGGGTCTCCAGCTTTTTTAAATCCAGCCTTTGAAAAACAGTTTACTATTGTTTTTGCCGTAACTTTTCCCCAAGCTGCCACTATCCATATTAAAGCATTTGCAACTGTTATGCTTTTTTCTATTTTCTCTAGAGATGGCTCGGATTCCATAAGCATAAGTAATCTTTTGACTAAAAATCTTCGATATATAATTTTGAAATTTTGTATAATTCCCTGATCTAGAGGCTGGCTGGCACATGTAGTATTCGGCGGTAAAAAAATCAGTTTAATATTTTTAAGGACTATATTGTTAGGATGGGAAGTTGCATTATCTAAAAACAATAGCATATTTCTCTTTTGTTTTTCCATTTTTTTGTCAAACTTATGTAACCATGAACTCATTATGTTTTCGTTCATCCAAGCTTTTTTACTAGACGTCCATTCCAAAGGTAACTTATTGATATGTTCTCCTTTGAAACATCTCGGGTTTTTTGCTTTACCTATTACTAAAGGTTCTTCTTTTTCACCAGCCATACTAGTACAAAATAAAATTGTTAATCGGTCTTTAGCAGCTTTTCCTCCAGCACAGTTGTCAGTTTTTAGAGCAAATGTTTTTGTAGGTAATGCTCTATAAAATAATCCCGTTTCGTCAATATTGTAAACATCTTCTGCAGAATAGTCTTCCAAGATTTTATTTAATTTGATTTTCCAGTTTTCAACCTCTTATAAATTGATGTGTACAGACTCGCCACAAACAGACTTAAACGTGATATTGTGTCTCTTGCAAAATTTTTCCAACCATCCATTTGATGCTTTGAAAATGTCACACTTTAATTCTTTTGCAACTTCTAGTGCCTTTTCTTTAATTAATGGCCCATACAAAGGAATCTTCTTATTTCGTACTTTGGAAAACCACTCAAAACAATCTGATCCACAGCAAGTCCCTCAGTTTTAGGGAATTTCCGTTTAACTTCGTCATTACTAGAACCATCAACAAAAGACTTTAAAAATTCATTTTTGTTTTTTAGAATTTCGCTAATCTGTGTTTTTCCAACACCATATTTTTCGGCTAGTTTCCTAACATTTAATTTATATTTATCACTCGTATGGATAATTTCTACCTTATCCTTTAAAGATAAACGTTTTCTTTTTTCGTTTGGCATGTTGTGTTAACAATAACTAAACTTCAACTAAATAGTGTAAATAGACTGACCAAATTATTTGAGAAGCAATAAAATTTGTAAATAATATCCAGTAACAAGTACATATTTTCATAAACATCTTACCTATCATGGGAAAACCCATAAACCAAACCCACCCTATCTTAAGCTTGAAACAAGAAACCAGTCAACCGGAAACATTTTTATACCTGACCTTTTGCAAAAATATATAAAGGTATCCGTACACGTAGGTAGATTACAAATTCTTAAATTTCGTTGAAATTTGGAAAGGTGTCCGTACATGGAGGTAATTTTTAAAGAAATAATATCTTTTGGTAACTAATTTGTATGTCCGCGTCCGTAATATAGAGGGTCCGCTATTGAGAGGGTCGTTTATACACAAATGGGCATTGCAGCATTCCGGACATGTGTTTTTGTCCGTTACATAGAGGTGTCCGCTATATAGAGGTGTCCAAAAATAGAGGTTTTACTGTACCACTTTTTCCAAATTCATGTTGTAATAACTTTGTCGATAATGGAAAATTTTTTATAAAATTTTGCTAGTTTACATTTGTGATGATTCTGATTCCAGTAGTATAGTTATATTCGAGAAAAAAATTGCCTAATAAACTTTTGCCTTTGTTGGCAAAGAAAAATTAACATAGAGGTTCTTGAAAATAGTAATTGAATTATGAAAATTTGTGCCAAAATACTGTTTTAGATACTGTATCTAACAAAAAAAAATTAAATTGAAATCGGTTGAGAAATGCGGATTTTACAGGGGTGCTTCCAAACAAAATTGGTAACACTGTATAATAGGTAACAAGAAAAAATGTAATAGTTTCAGTAGTCAAATGAAATGATTTGTATGAAACTAGTAGGTACATAGTCGCCTGAGCTGCGACTCGTCCAATAAAGTTCTGTATCATGTTATAATCGTTGAATGGAGTGGAACACTTTTTAAAATTCCAAATCATCCGGTCTACCACTGCTGAATCGACCAATATTTCACACAGCGCCATTACTTCAACTCGTGAATTTAATTATTATATATTTGGAATTCATTCTTGTCGAGGCCTACGTACATCTTCTTCGAGAATTTATGTTGGTAAAAGGGTTGAAAATTCATTACTCGTTGCCTTGTTTCGTGAGTTAAGACGTTTCAGCTTTCTTTGGCTTTCCATGACGAAGACATTAACGGTTAATGAAGGAAAACTTGTTTTTCTTTGAATAGTCGAGAACGTGTTTTGTTGTAGCACTTTGAGACAGTATAAAGTGTTAAAGGTGCGGTTTTGATGTTACGTTGTTGATATTTCATTTTATCTTTAGAAACACGGTGTTACGGCGCTAAATTACTGGTTGAACATGTTTTAAAGAGCATCCAGAGAAACGTTTACCATTTTTAATGTCTCGCCGTGCCTTCTTTGAACTATGAAAAACTTAATGAATAAGTAATAACAACAGATAGAGCAAAATATAATGAAAAGGAACAGAACTCACCTTTCAATTTCAGTACCAATTATTGGAGGCTGTTTTTAAAAAGAATATAGATGTCGCTCATGTGTGAGTGACAATAGTTGAGGTAATTTATTCATACACACCTATCAAATTCTTTTTTTTTGCTTTGAAAATTATTAATGTTTTACAAACCTTGTGCAATTATTAATCTACATCAAGTTCAGCAAATTAAAAATTAAACAGACAGAAGAGAAACATTCAAGAAGCGAAGAGGAAATATCTAAGATGAGTTGAAGGAATAATGAAAGGAAGATATTACCTTCCCACGCTATACTAGATTCATCTCCTACTACAATTGCACTGACATAGGTTGTGCTCAGTGGTTTCCTCCTCTAGGTGACAGAATCTGCACATGTCTTTGTTAGTCAGCCCCATCAGCTTTGACATTTTTCCTATCTTTGTTTATTATAGGATTTTTATCATAAAAAGACGATTATATCATTTTTAGTTATTTTCCTGCTTATCAAAATAAATATTAATTTACCAACCGTCAATACAATTTATCCTCAACAGCCAGGGCTGTTTATAGCTAACGGGTTGGCAAAACTTCAAGACGTTGTAAAACCAACTGGTAAAATTCCCCAGTTTGTTTTGACGTTTATTGACATTCGATCATCGTCTAATATTTACAAGTTTTTTTGGTGCTTTTAAACAGTCAATGTCAAGACATGGTAAAATCTGTATCAAGCTATTTTAACCGAGAATGCCGAAATGCGAACCCGCTTCACCCGCTCACTGCTGTAAGAGACGTAAGTAATAGTATTCGCTACTTGTTTTTATTATTATTATTGTTACATATTCAAATGTGAGTAATGGAATGTTAGGTTAATTAAACGTTGAGTGAAGAAAAAAACTACAGCTTGGCAACATCACAATGTTCTGTTTTGCAACGTCATCGACTTTTTATCGTAAGAAAACTATAGTTCTACCGTAAAAGCTGGCGAATGTTCTGGCAATCTGAATGTTTGCGCTTTTATATTATAATTTGGGCAAATGACCCTCGTGCCCTGGTACCGAGACCCTACAAACCTCTCCAAGTTCGTCTAAGGCATATATGCCATCCCATATTAGCTTCTATGGAATCAAGTACCCTGGATATAGGACTTGGATAGTACCTTGGATATAGGTGAAGATGGCAACTGAAAGTATAGTTATTTGTATACTAAGGCCGCAAAATGCTTTTTCGCGTTCCGAGAGAGAGATTATCGCCGAGGCCGCTCCGGCCGAGGCAAGATAATCTCGAGGTCGCGAAAACATTTCGCGGCCCTAGTATACACAATATTTTTCGTGCAACCGTGAAAATTACATAATTTCAATAAACATTATGTCTCTTTAGAAAAGACAGTTAGTTTTTGGTTCGAAATACATTGTTATTGTCATATTTCAGAAATGTCAAATGCTGTAGTGGCGTTCAGTTTCCCGGCAGTCACTATGGGAACGGCCGTGAGAATTTTTGTCGGCCGTCACTCTGGGTAACGGCCGCAAAATATCATTCTGTGAGTAACGGCCGCAAAATATCATTTTGCGGCCTCTGTTGCGGCTGCAAAATGCTTGTTTTGCGTCCGGTTGCACGAAAATGTACTTTCCTGCGTTTTAATTTTTTCAACTCCATGGTGCTTCTGCTTGAAAAGTTGTGACGTCCTTAGATAGGCTTATTGGAAAAGCTATTCTTCGTTTCTATCTTGAAGCCGTACATAAACTAGGTTGCCTCAGCCTGTATGGGTACACCATACTATATGATAAAAGGATTTTTAATTATAATATAAATATATAAAAGTTAAGACGATTAAAATAAGCGGAGTATGACAGTAGGCTTATCAAATATAGTTTTTTTCAGGAAAGTGCAGCATGATTAAAATAATGCCCCGCTACCCTATTTTTGAAAAGAATCCGGATTCTTTCTAAGCCGTAAAATATATAGTGTTGGCTATGTTTTTTCTATTTTAATCCTTAATAGTATATCAAGGCTTCGAGAAAACTCTATTATTGTCATTTTCCTAATCGTTAATATAAATAATTGAGCTTTATTTTCACTTTTTCATTTAATCAGTATCACAATCACGATATGACTCACTTAAAAGATATATACCGGGTGTATCCTAAAAAACTGTGTCCAAATTTATTTATTTATTTATTTATAACCAAACAAGCCTGAAGGCCTAACATGGTAAATAATTTTTAAATTAAAATTTACATTCACATATTAATAATGGCAATAACATATCCCATAAATTGAATAAATGAATTGTATGAATTGCAGTTTTCAAACAGCTTTGCAACAATCTGTAAAAAAAGGTAGAACGTGTCGCGGGACACACGGTAGGAACTTTAGTTCCTTTTAAGCAAAAATTATGCAATACATCTGACATTATAGATAAACAATTTGCATATTCCTCGGTGGTCGAGTAGTAAGCAAACCAGACTCTCACGCGGTAGACCCGGGTTCGATTCCCCGTAAAGAAGTTTTTTTTTATTGTTAATTTTATTTTCAAATAATTATTCTGCTTGATATTAATAACGACAACAGGTAGACGTTTGAAATATTTAGAAGAATATTCATTATTATAGATAATGGTACGGTACTCTTCATGAGGGAGTCCGACTGGCAACATCTACTTATAACAGCATCGTATATTTAAAAAGGGAAACGGTAGGTAGCATTATACAAATTGGACATTCAAGAATTGTACGTTTACCAGAAAAAATTAGTGGAAACATAAAATTGAATTGTTAAATTTTTAATTTGAAGTTATATTACAGTTCATAGAAATTTTTATTTTCTAGATTTTTTCTTAAGTGGGTCGTAGAAAAAATATGCTGTTCGACTTGTGTGAATTGTCTATATCGCACTTGAACGATTGAGCACTCTGCCTGTCCTCGTGCGATATGGCCATCATATCCACACTAGCTGCACAAACTACTATTTCTATCAAAATATGCCCTTTTACATTTAAAAACAACCTGCCAAATGTCAAATCAATTTATCCATCCATTTTAAAGTTATCGAATTAAAACATTCAAGTTTTCAAAATTTCAACAACCTGTATTTCGAGAAGTAAATGTGCTAGAACCCTTAAGGATTAAGTCCTCATATCATTTTGTCCAATTTTACGAGAGGAATCTACATGCAAACATTATAATTACCCTTAAAACGTTCGAGATCCTTATACCATTATTTGCGCGATCGTATTGAAATAAATTCCGAATAAAATAATTTAAATTTCTCCGAAATGAACGAAATGTCAACAGTGACATTTATACTTCTCGATCAGTTTAAAATATATTTTGCATTTTGGTGAAATTGTTTTTATGCTATTTATTACTTTTCGACGTCTGAACGGTAAGTAAATCACTTACCGACGTGTTAAACTTAAAAACAAGTAAACACAACCTACCGTCCTGACTACCTATGCTGTGAATAAACAAAAAAGATCAATCGCGCAAAAAAATTATGGAAATAATAGTAAAAATGTATCCGAACAAATTCAAGTAGATCACCAGCACTGCGAATACCAGCTTTGCATAGAATTTTAATGTAGCATCGGTGGTTCAGTGGTAGAATGCTCGCCTTTCACGCGGGCAGCCCAGGTTCGATTCCCGGCCGAAGCATATGAATCGCTGCTTCGTAAACGAGAGAGAGACTCAGGAGACAGCACACGCACTCAAGCAAGGCACATAACGAAGCAACGTAACATAACGTAACGTAACGTAACGGTCAGATCTTTTGCGTCACGACCCCTGGACGCTCAAACATAACCTGACGTAAAGAACTAAAGTTCCAAAAATTTTTATAACTATATTTAAAATATGCCCTAATATTAAATTGTGGAACACTTTTCCAGTCAAACACCAATCAATATCCACTAATAAGTTGTAATTATTTATTATTCTCATAATAGTCCCTGACAGTTAAAAACACATTTGCCATATGAAACATTAACGTTGTACGAGTGCGACGTCCAGGAACATTAAATGAGATAGATGAAAGAATTTCGGGGCATTTAATTTTACCATTGAGAACTTTGTACATGAACATAATAGCAGATAAAGTTCTCCTTTGCTCTGGCGATAAAGTTTTGAACCGATATCTCAAATGTCATGATCTAACTCTATTATAGTCCGGCCAGGTACGATATTTCTTATAGTATCTGAGGAACTTGTTCTGGACCTTTTCTACCATTTCCAATGCATATATATTCTGAAAACCAAACAATTGAAGCAAATTCCAATTTAGGTCTTACTAGAGCAAAGTAGAGCGATTTGATAGTGTTGATATCATTAAAGTTTGCCGCTTGTCTCATTACAAACCCTAATATTTTATTGGCAGCATGGTTGTTAAACACAAACTAGATGACGCGGCTTGTTCAAAATCTGACAGTTGACGTTAGCAGTGTTGCATTTAAAGTTACTTCGCGCGAAATAAAAAAAACCACTCACTCATGAAACTAGCCTCGTATTTGTAAAGTAGTTAAACTCTTCTTTTTGTTGGCGCTAAGATGAATAATTTTAAAGTTACTTCGAAAACAAACAATCTCTAGAAGAAGACTTCGATATTATTTTGCAACAGCATTCGTTCCATCAAAAATAAACAACGGAAGCAGATATCCTTAAGCAATGATTTAACGAGCAAACAAATTCCTGACGTCGAACATTTAATTCTGTAAATTTTATAACGAGGCGCTAAATTAATCCAACTCTAAAGCTATTGGACGCGTCTTATTTGTTCTTAAGATGACATCATGTCATTATTTCTGAGATTAAAAAGAAAGTAATTTAAAAGAATACAGGAAAATTGATGTTTTTCGCTTCTTGGTACAAATTTGTACGCAGTTTATTGGAATTATAATGATTTATTGCTGAAAATTTTTCAAGCTCTGAAGAAGAATGTTTTATAAACATCGTCAATATGAGCTTCAGTTGTGAATTAGTACAAAAAAAATGTCCGATGATTCAAACGTTCGGACACAATTTTACAAAAGCTGAGTTCGTATTGGTGAAAAGTGTCAACCAGGTGCCAATACTTTTGGCACAATTGACACTGTTGCGTTCGTTAATTATTGGTCAGAGAAAATATAGTATAAAGTACTTTGGAATATGAATGATGTAAACATTGTCGGACACCGTTTACTCGGTGGTGTATTAGGTGTTGCACACTGATCACTCCATCCTTACACCATCAGCACGTGATTAAACTGTGCACTGCACGAGCACTACACTACACTACAACAAAAATCCATTCCGAACTCACCTAAAGAACACTATTTGAGACCACAGGAAATTCTTTCTTTCGTTCACATCATTGTCCACTTTTGGAACTTTATTTCCTTATGTTAGGTTGGAGCTAGGGAAAAATCTGACCGAGCGAGAGGGGTCGCGACGCAAATGATCTGACCGTTACGTTACGTTGTTACGTTATGTGCCTCGACTCGGCCAGCAAGCTGGTCTCTTGCCGCAAAATGTTGATTGTCAGCATACATTGTATTATTAATTACAGTTAATAGTTTTCTAGCTTCAATATAAATTAAATTATATAATTTTCAGAAATTAGTGAAAGTGTATAGAGTGTATAATATAACATAAGTGCAAAGTGAATATTATGTATTATGGAAAGTACTTCGAGTGAAAGTGAATCAACAGAAAAAAAGAAAATGGCAATACGTAAGTTATCAAAATTTATATACTTTGTGCCAATCAACTTAATGAAAAGATTTTTATTTTTATTTATAATTAATACTACTGTATATTTTTGTTAAATGAAATTTTATCCAGAGTAAAATGAATTCTCATATTAATATGTGTATTTATTTATTGATTCAAAAAATTTGATTATTGCTTAGAAGGAACTAAAGTTCCTACCGTGTGTCCCGCGACACGTTCTACTTTTTCAATCCAGTGATTGATATTGAACGTAGGCTCCCCACCATGAATGTTTGTGCGTCCATCTTTAAAGGAACTACCCCATATCCGCACCATGCCATCACTCATACTGTTTTCGCCATAAAAAATCACTGATTTGACGATGATTTGAACAGATTTGATCGGATGGTTCTGTAGCTTCCCAACAGATGTAGCGTGCCCGTGAGCATCGGCCGCAGTGCTGCGGCGGCGTAATTTACGTACTTATTCCAAAAACACGCCTCGTATTTTTCATAATTCAAAACCTACTTGGCCGGTAAGTATTCAAGCTTCAGTTTGTTACAGCAGAAACTCGAAATTTGAATCCACACTTACATAATGTATGATTTTATATTAATCGATCAAATATTAACTATTATTCATTTAGATCTAATTTTAATTTAATGTTTCTTGAAACTGCACGTCACTGCTATCAAGAGGAACGTTCGTGTTATGCTTTACTGCGATAGTGAGGGAATGAAAATCCACTTAGTTGGTTGGTTGTGGCAGAGCGCGAAGCAATCAGACCTGCTCCAATTACAGTAATTTACTGCTAAAACTGGCCACTACCAACTATTACAGTGCACCGGAATCTTCGTTGAAGGATATTGATAATTAGAACATCTGTAATGAACACACACAGACACAGCAAAAATTGATTAACAGAAAAGTTAGCTGAGTAATTGAGATTATCTGTAAGGAAACGGAGCTACGAAGTTTCATTTGTTGGTAACGAATTTTTGTTATTCTAGCCATTTCACGTGAAAAATTCGTTTGGGCTGTGCTTAGCAACAATAAACAAAGCTATACCATACCGAAAGCTACAATATTTCCATGGATTTTTCGTAATATCACATTCATAAAGCATTCCTTTTCTTTTTCCGAGAACGTTGTGTCATTTTCATTGATGTACGCCATTTAAAAAATAACTGTCAACTAGTCATTTCATCTAGAAACAGCGTTATTCCAATAAACATATTGCAATGTTTCCGAATGCACTGACGGATGCAAGTACAAACAGATGACGTGAAGGTTGCCAGACATAAAGTGTTTACCAGTAAAAACATAGCAGAATATTTTACATTATTCTTTTTCTAAACTGACCAATCCAATAAACAAAAAGAAAAGTTTCCATTGGAATAAATGTGCATATATGCAATGCTGTATCTTACTAGTTGTAAATAATGAATAATTCAGATTGGCTGCGTGATCATGAATAAATCAATTTTCGATAACTATGCTTGTAAATTCTCACAGCTTATCCCATCCAGGTAATCCCTCGTTCTGATGATAAAAGTTAGCACGAAGCGTTCAGGAGTTTCAATAAACACCCATTTTTTATGTCTAATAGTACAAATATGTCTCGAAAGACTAAGTCCATGCATATACATTTTTTTGAAAATTTCACACATGTGATTTTTAACCAACCAGAACGTGTATTTCTGACAGATCACCATCGCAACGGATGAATTTTAGTGGACATTTTTTCCTCGTGGGTACCAACAGCGAATTATACTGGAAATTTTTTTGACGTTTATAATGACAGAATATCTAAATAATTCAAATCTAATCTAATTTTTATTTGTTCACATAATAATTTTACTACAAGCTTAGATGTTTTCTAAATTCTTTGGACCATTATTATGATTAATGTTATGTTAAAAACGCAGTTATTATTATACTATGGCAGGTTGATTAGAAGTTGCTTGTTCTTGATTTGGAGATTCTTGGATTGTCTTGCAGAAGTTGAAGCAGACCTCATTGCGTCAATTATATCCTGATGTCAAATACATTTGGTGTGGAATTTTCTTAACGAATACCACACGAGGTCAAATTAAATCCGGAAATAATTTGACCTCTAGTGGTATTACTAGTGACAATACGTACCTATTCATTCATACGCTTGAGTTTTGTTTAACAGCCCAGGCACTTTTGTATCATTATCCATGTTATCCACCCACTTCCTTTTCAGAAGCTTCGTGTCTTCTTCATAGGCCACCAGTTTAACTGGATGGATCTTCAGTAGTTGTGATCGTTGTGTTATTTCCACTCCAAAGTTTTCACAGAAGCAGAGTATCGTAGAGTTCACCTGTGCAAATGCTATCTCCGTGAGAATACGTACAATATGCTCTGGTAGGTTGAGACAAATGCAAAATCATGAATTGTTCAGCAATTTTTTTTTTGGTAGGAAGACAGTTATAAGAAGCTATTGAATATTATTGTTAAAAAAGATGTTCCAGTGAGATGTAAAGTTCCAAAAAAATCTAGAATCATGCGGCTCTGCTTAGATTGACATTGATTACAAAATAACCTATATTGTTATTTGCTACGAGTACCAACCTTGCTTCACTAAAATAAACTGTATACCAACAAATTTGACGTTGAATTTATTGTACTATAAACTCGAATTTTTTTTCGTTGGATGCGGGTATGTTTTTAATGGAGTTTTCAGATCTGAGCTAACCAGCTTATCCACTTAGCGAAAACATATGGCGTATAAAACTAGCTCTACGTAATTGGTTTCGTACACTACTACGGGGGATATTTCAAGAATTGAATACTTGCCAAAATTGTCCTCGGTATTCCTCAAAAGAAAAACTTATAAGCTGTATTATCGTAGTGTACAAGAACGATTTTTGGGAAAGGTACACTTTTTTGGACAATTTTATTACAAAAATAAACAAAACACTTTTGGACCACAACATATTATGTTATCTATGGCCACAACCTGAAAGAAGTAAGTAGCTGTGGAAATTAAAAAAATAAAAGTTAAAATAAAATATAATTGGCGCCCAACGTGGGCTGATAATCTATCTAATCTATCTGGAGGTTCTTCATAAAGTCATTGAATATTGTTATATACTATTCAAATAGAAAAGGAGAGAAAAAGCTTTATGTACAAAACAGAAGAAGATAATGAACCAGAGGAAAGAACAGAATTGATAAGAATAGATCGTGTGAAGGGAGAAGACATGGTGTGAATTGATGTTCAAAGATGGAGATGGGCGATGAAAACAATGAAGAAAACAATAAAATTGTGAATATGATGATGAATAAATTGGAACAAAGACCAATTAGAACAAGACGACATTAGAGAAGTAGTGTGAAGAAAGACAGAAAAAGTTGGAGAGGAATATAAAACTATAAATCATGGTCAACTTTGAGGAAATAATAGGAGAATTGGTGAAGAATCGGAATGAAGTTAAAGTGGAAAAATGAAAGGGTTCAGAAGCAAATAGAAGTATTTATACCACCTTACTTCGTTTTAATAAACTTCAATAAATCAAAGGATATAGGGTGTTTTTAAACTCTGTAACCTTTAAGATGAGATCCCAATAAATTCAATGTATTTGGTGTAAGTATAATTACACAAAGATCGTCCTAGCGGTCCTAGCTGGAAATTAAAGTAGTATCACCGTACACTAACTATCGACAAGTAAATTCACTTGCGTCGGAACGTCTGAAAATTTTGGTACATCATTTCTCTGGCGCCTTACACGTCTGTTTTCATAATACAACATTCAATACTCGATTTAAGCTAGCCAGAACTCGCCAGACAATATGAGGGGTAAGGAAATTTTTGGTAACCCATAAATTGACAAAGTAAATTTACTTGTCGGTAGTTTATGTACGGTGGTGGTATTCATCTCTGACTGCTAATATTTTAACACACTTTGACCCTCGTAAATTGACTCAAATTAAATCGAAGGGAAATAAACCGCCTACAAACCATCTTATTTGCATGGTTGCCAATGTTTTAACCGTGTCGCTGGTCTGTCGACCTATTCATCGCCCGTTAAATTTGTCGACCACAAAACTGAAGGAATGAGAAGCAAAGCCGTTGAAGCCAAGATACAATAGAGATAAATCAAAGTTGTATAATTTTTATGCTTTCGACCATCTAGAATTAGATTTATCTTTTGATTTATTGAAAAAAAATGTCATAATTCAATTTTTTATGTACTGTATTCAAATTATGTTATCGATTAATTATATCTTGAAATATGAACAACAATCTAGTTAAACAGCCGACGATAAACAGTTGGCAATATGTATATAGTTTGATTTAACCCATCTGGAGCTACGTAGTAACGGTAAGGGGTGAGGAAACAAAGCCGATATCTGTCATAAATGTACCAATGGCGTACGGTATTTTATAAAAGTATTGAAAGCATTTAAAGACTGTGTATATATAGAAAATGATTTGCTTTAAAGGTTTATCAGTCAATAGTCAAAGTGAGAGGGAAGAGCACACGCACGCGCTTGAAAATAGCCAAAAGAGGCATTATTACTACACAAACTAGTTTTCAAATAGACAGTGAATTAGGATATTTCCAATTAATAACAACTTTACAACTTATGTGCTGATAATATTGGAAGCAGCATTCCCTCGTTTTATATTTATCATTCATGCACGTTTTCATTGATACACGTTCTGCACACTAGCAGCTTTCCTTGAAAATGTTTATGTTCTCTACGCTTTATCGTCTGGCAGATATATTGGGTCATATTCTATATAAGCTTATGTTTGTACGCCAAATACATTTTAAGTGATCTTATTTCTTTTTTTTCACCTGATAATAATTGTTCCATTCATTTAAATTCTTAACATAGGACCAGACAGACGTTGTCCTTTCTTGTTTTACAATAGTATA
>CAJUYI010000706.1:0-22855 GCA_910591695.1 Galerucella pusilla | reverse complement strand
AAAACGATATCCTCAGAGAGATTGTCTTGAAATCCGCCAATGTCGTCTGTACGACAAAATGGGGGTCTGTATGTAGAACTCGTCGAAAATTGTCCCGTGGGAACTTTAACAACCTCCCAAGTGAATATTCTCAGTTCGAAAGTCGATCCTCCAAGTCTCCAGCCACCGATTTTTGGAAGGTGAACGCCAGGACCAAAGACAACGTGATGAGGCGAACAAATAGCCTTTTTAATAACAAATTTTTATGATCCCGGGCAGACAATTTTTTATGGTTTTTTTAGTGTTTGCATTTCTACATTTCCAAATATTTATTATTAAAGTTGAAACCGGTGGCACAGGCTTCATCTTTTCAGCATCGAGTTTCCCGTGGAAAATTCTCTACAAAAATTGTTCACCATTAAAAATCATTTTATAATCGTGAAAAAAGGTCTCTTTGTTATTTCAATAAATGACCCAAAAATCCTAAGCTGGATGTACACTGCCATTGTAAGACTAATCATCACTTATGGAGCCATTGCGTGGAGTAAGTAGAACTAGCCTATTGACGACGAAACAGAACCTCTCCAAAATTCAAAGACTAGCCTGTATATGCATTATACAGGAGCAATGAGAACATGCCCAACGGCAGCCATGGAAGTGATTCTCAACCTCACCCCTCGACATATAGTGGTGGAAAGCGTTGCAGAAAGAACAAGATACAGACTAAGTAGAGTGGGAATCATTAAAAAAAACCACCTCCTCACTTCTTAGAAATCAGACAACCTGGGACATGCCACAAGACGGTATGATGAAAAAGTATAACTTTTCAAAGAAATTAGTTACTGAATTGAGCAACAAGAAGGAGTGAGATCCAAATACCATTACCAGACTTGGAAAGAATGCCATTCAATGGTACACAGACGGCTCAAAAGCAATAGAAGGAACTGGGATAGGAGTGTTCGGGCCAGAAACTAAACACTCTGAAAGCTTGGGAAAAACCCCAAGTATCTTTCAAGCGAAAATCCACGCCATAAGAAAGTGCGCCCAGTTCAATATTAATAAAGGATACAGAAGACAAAGGATTATCATAATGTCGGATAGTCAAGCAACCATTAAGGCACTGAGCTCTTGTGTAATCAGTTCCAAAATGGTGTGGGAATGCCTAGACAAACTCAATGAACTAGGCGAGAACAATATAGTCACTTAACCATGGATTCCAGGACACACTGGAATAGAAGGAAATGGAATAGCAGATGAACCAGAAAAGAGGGGGACTGAAATACCTTTCTGGGGGCCTGAACCCTTTTGCGGAATCAGCCCCAATGTAATATTGGAAGAAATAAGTAAAGCCGAGAAAAAGAGAAGATCTGACCATTGGAAATATCTAGTAGGGCTTATACAATCAAAGACTCTGGGTGACTACAACCTGTTGAGATCAGAAGAATGCATAAGTCAAAGACAAAACTGTGGTAAGAGTTTTAACAGAGATCCTAACGGGACATTGTCGCCTGAATGGACACCTGGAAAAGCTCAAAATATTGAAGGAAGGAGAATGCAGATTTTGTGGCACGGAAGAAGAAACCTCCATCCACATACTTTCCAACTGCACAGCACTTCAGAATCCTAGAGCACAGCACCTAGGAGATTACTGGATAGAAGAGGAACATTTGCCTGAGTTGAAGCCTGCAGACATCCTAAAGTTCCTCCAGGAAATAGGACTAAAGGAACTACTAGTTTCTTAGACTCTCCTCAGAAACTGAGTAGTAAGGGGGCACAATAGATCTTTTAGGTCTCAGTGAATGTCACCCCAAACTACACACATACATATTCCAATAAATAGTGGTCGTACAACTAGTGCGCAAAGCGTCACTTTTCCCACGAGCGCAGAAGTTTGTGGCACGAAACGTAAGGCGAGCGAGTGCGAAAAGTGATTTGCGTATAAGTTGTACACAATATTTTTTCTACAACCACATTTATTAATGAAATAAATAGGGTAACTTGTACAGTTATTTTATTCAAAAATTTAACAGAAAGAACTTTTAATTTGGAAATGAATATAAAAATCAGTTGAATGTATTGAAAAATTTGAACAATTTTGTATTATTATTATTTTGATCTTGGTTCATAATTTCTTAAATAATGCCCAATAGGTTGATGTTTTTCAATTAATAAATTAGAATAAATAATGAAATGGATAGTTTACTTCCTTTGGTTTAAATTTAAAAATTGCACAACAATAAGAAATTCCCTATCAGGTTGAATTGTCAAAAAAGTTGACAGGTGATAGGTAGCTTTGTTTGACATTTCGGTGCGGAAAAATGCCATAGCGTGTACTTTTCGCATTATTTTTCCAACGGTTATCAAAAGAATTGAGAGGTCTGCTTTGCTTATAAAAATTTGTGAAGAAAAGCGTGTTTTGCATAGTGGTTGTAGGAAATCGCTATTTTCGTGTTAAACTTTTAAAGAACTTTGTTTTACTCGATGCCAAAGAAAACTATTCACACTGGGACGCTACGTATATGTACGTGGATTAAGAAAGTCTCGCATCGCTAATAACTCACTGTCTTCATTTAATTAAATGGACCGTGTACACATTCACTTATTCCACAAGCTCTACCAAATGGCATGGACAAATAGCGGATGCCGAAGTGAATTATAAAGACTCAAAAGAATGGTGCTTTACTATGTTGTTGATTAGTTCTAGAGAACCACTATTGGATGGTATCTGATTGATGAGATAATAGTGCTCCTCGTATAATTGAAGTGATGAAAGGATGGAATGAAACAAAATCTGGTTATTCGGCGTCGACTGTTGAATGGAAAGAATTGAAAAATTGCTAGGGCGGGTTCTTACCAAACTTACTTAATATTTGGAGATAATAAGGCCAGTTCTCAGGGCTTTGGGCAAAGTTTTGATGGAAAAAGGTCCTCTAAAATCTACTCCCACCTTCTGGAAAGGTCTAGTGAAGGTAATTCTGTCATTAGGCAAATTTTCCATAACCGTTTGAAGTTGGAATCTGGTTGGCTGCAATATTGGCAACTATAGCTCAGCCAGCATGACAACGTTTCAATTGTAGCATATGGCTCTGCCATATATATCTCGGCAATATTGTTTGCAACACTATAGCCCATTAATGGAAATAATTTGTTTCGTAGACGGGCTACACAATCGTACAAAAATGGCTGACGAAATAATTCGCGTGCAGCGACTAATTGTGTTTTAAAGACAAAGTTGAAGAAAAAGAAGAGTAGATTGTGAATTCGACCTTAGGCGTGAAACTTTAGATTACCTGAGTCTAGAAATAAGTCTTGATAACAAGTTAAAACTACCATTTCCCTAGTTTACCGCCAGCACTACCGTATTTCTTCTTTTTCACCTCATTCTTCGCATAAGTTCTCAAGTTTTTGAATTTTTTGTAGGGCTCATCACTTGATATACCAAATTCTTCGGCGATAACTGCCCATCCATCTTTTTTAGCGTTTCAGTCTTTATAAATTCCGGTTTTCACATTCTATATCTCAGTACGTAAATGTATTTTATTAATAAACTGAATAATTTTTTTGAATCGACCAAGTATTAGTCATTTTAAATATCATAACCTCCAAAATTCCCATATAACAGCAACAACAACAAACGAACACCAAAACAAAGTAAAATTGCATAGTATTTTCGCTGGCCAAGCGATCGTCCGGCAATTCTCGCTGCATCCAATTAAATGCATAGGCAACACAAAACATGTGTAGCTATATGGCCGGGACACACTGAAAATATTGTCAATATATCACCTAGTCTGGCTGTTATTGCTGGCAATGTTGCCAGCCACTGTGTTGCAACTACATATTGCACTAAAAATATTGCCCGTTTAGAAACACTTTAATGATGCTCTTGATTTCTCGTGATTTCGGTCTAATATTTGCAACTTTCTTCCGTTCCCCACTACAATCTGCCTCCCCTGCCTTGTGTCCCATTTCCCCACATACCCTACAAAGGAAGGCTATCCGACAGTCTCTGGCCATGTGCCCCACGCTCTTACATAGCCAGCATTCCCTAATCTTCTCCACTCTCCTTGCCTCACATCCTGCTACCTGGGGGCCCTTCACTCCACATCCAAAACATCTGCCCTCCTCTCTCCCCTCTATAATATTTACCCTATTTAAGTCCAGCTTAATCTCCCGCTTTCCTAGTAAAGTTTCCGCTTTCTCACATTCCATCCTCACCACCTCTATTTTCATGCCGTTCCTCTTCCCCACCACTTCCATCACCCTTGTCCCTTCCCCAATTAATTCCTCTATTTTCTTCCTCACCACTTCATCTTCAATCCACGGGTCTATCCCCATCATCTCAATGGTTTTTGTTGTCCTTCCCGCTTCCACCGCCCTAGCTTGTTATCCTTTCCACATCCCTCAGAATTCCCCTGACCTCAACCCCTTTCTTTGCTTCTATAACCACCTTCCTGTTCCTTGAAACTCTAAGTCTATCCACCCACTCTCCTTCCATCTCCCTCAAACCCTTCTCAATCCTTTCTATCTCCTCCTGATGGACTTCTCCAATATCCTTCAGGATTACCGCCTCATTCCTGACCTTCTTTTCCCTATCTGTATAAATTGCCACCTCCGTCCCATCTGCTCTCACCCACGCGATCATCTTCCTCAGCACCTCCATCTCCACATGCTCAAGCCTGTGTAGCCCAATGCTGACCTTGCTCCCCACTTCCTCAAACAGTCGACTCATCATATCAAACACCTTCCTCTCATCCCTACAATCACCCTCGATCCGACAGGTCAACTGCTCCGCGTTCAGCCTTGTATCTTTTCTTTCCGTAGTGCGTACCTCCTTAACCCACTCCATTTCCTCTCCTCTCTCTCCTAGCATCGGGTACCTATCCCTCTGTATCCCCTTCTTCATTCCACTGTCTTCCTTAGTCACCCATACCACTTTCATCTTTTCATACCCTTACATTGCATTTCCCACCTCCACCTCTATCCCCTCCCTCTTTTCATCATCCCAGTCCTTATCTCTAATCTCCATCCATCCATCCATCCATCCATCCCAGTCTCTTTTCCCCTCCTCCCATCGTGTTTGCATTCTCTCCTTCCTACCTTCATCTCCCCTCAACCACTCTAATTCCCTGACCCGCCCCTCTGCCACCGACTTCTATTCTTTCAGCCTTCTCACCCTTTTCTCCAGTCGCCTTACCATCTCCTTCAATCTCCCTCTCTTCCTCTTTTCCACTCTTCACTTCCTCCCTTCCTTTCTCCTTCTGTTTCCTCTTCTGCTCCTTATTCTCCAGAGGCGATACCTCTTCCCTTTTCACCCCAGTATGGCTCCACTCACTTGTATCTCCCGCCTTATCAGGTGTTCGTTTCACCAGCCTCGATTTCCTAAAAAGTCCATTTCCTTCTCCCTCTTCCTCCACTGCTTCCTGTTCCGCTTTCTCTGCACACTCTATACTACATCCCACGAGTAGCTAGGGAATTGAATGTCCACCACCACAAAGCCCCGCTTGTGGTAGTGAGGCTGGGTACTCCGAGAGGTCACCAGGTATCCCGGAGGCACCGTTACTGACTGACTTTCGCGCAGCCATACATCCATTGTCACGGTTGCTAACAACGTAGATTACGGATTGTTTATCAAGGTTTACTCCTCTAGGCTTTTTGTCACGGTTGCCTCCGGACGCAGTGGCCTACGCTGCCTACAATCACACAACATAACTGCCTCCCCTGTGCTGCTGGTTTTTTATCGAGGTTTACTCCTCTATTCCCTTTGATCAGCGAGCAACTATTCGGGTTCCCATACTGGAGCCCTATTTTATTGCTTACCCGAGGGCTGGTCGGTCATGAGCTCGAAGAGCACGAGTCCCTTGACCACCCACCCCCTCTGGAGACACCCTATCAGGCTGTAACTTATTTAGTTTGATCATTTGAGAGATCTGCCATTTCTCTTGTAGTTTCGCTAAATAATCAAGAAACTTTTATAGAGATCCTGCGGAAGCATTTGTTGGCGGTTAACTGCACTACTTTCAAAGGCTTATTGGATCTAATTTACAGTAAAGCTTTAAAAATTATCTACCAAAGGACTGCATAATCTAGTTTGGACATAGTAATTAATGATAACTTGAACTCTGTTTATTGGGTATAAAAATAAGTCAACACCAATTTCCACTGCTCTGACGCTTCTGTGTAAGATATTGTTGGCAGAATAGAAGCCGCATTTGCTAATGTGCCTAAAAACACGACGACCGGTACAAATATAACTCCATGATGAAATTTAATTTGTTCGGGCAGGACTACGGCTCGGAATTGTTGTGGGACTGTTACTGCTCGTTCCAACAAATGAATTATCAGAATTGAGAGAGAATATATGAAGCTGAGGGCGCAGAATTACTCAGGATCTACATTGGTTTCTGCAAAAAATTACAAGTTTTATTAGGGGGAGTATTTAGGATGTCGTTTTTTTACTGAATCGTATTTTTTTATTATACAATAGGCAAAATGAAGGTTTTTATATTTTCAAGTTAAAGTTTTCAAAAAAAGATTGCTTATCGTCCTCAGCAAAAATATATCAAGAGACAACTCTATGCAAAAAATAACTATTTTTCTCCAACATAAATGGAAACACAAATTAATAAAATTCCCAGCCTAAGCATATCGTAAATGGAAATTTTTTAAAATAAAAAAATTAAAAAAATGCTTTCCTTCCTTTTGATATAGAATGTGGTTCGATTTCCCAAAAAAGAAACAAAAATAATATTATATTATTATCACTCCTCGTATATTTAAATTTCGATAACTTAATAAATTCGAAACAATCAACTATAAATATAAATACCATAAATGGATTGAGTGACTCATATTTTTATACCTAAACCAGTAAATCGTTTTTGTCCCTAGAAAAAACGTACCTACTACAAAGACTTGTTTATCATACAGTTTACGCGAGTGTTTTAAATAGTGAACATGCATATTTATTAACTATTATTAATAATTATGATAGGTGAGTATTTTATTGAATATTTAACAATATATTTAAACATTTCATTGGTAATATATAACACTAGTACATTTTTTAATATTAAAGACTAGGAATTTTAGACTTTTCTATGATTTTATATTGAAATTTGTTTTTACTTGGAAATTTTTATCATATTATATTAGGAAGATTTTTGTAAATCTCCTTTTATTAAGTGGTTCTATTTTGTATTCTTAAATTTTCATATAAATATCTACAGAATGTAATTAATTAGAAGCTGCCAGATCGACAAAAAATATGGAGGTTGATTATTTATCGGAAATTCACTACCCTTTCAGGATCTTTTTTTAAATATCCCTATATATCGATAGTTTTTGAGGTATTAACAAGAACTTAATATGTTTGTTTGTTGGACTGCTGTAAGAAGGAAATGATATTCAACCCTTATATTTTCATATCTCTTGTCAATTTGGCTTCCTATATTTTTTGTCACTCTGGCTATCTCTTGTATTCTGTCATTTCATAGCATTTCTTTGCGTACAATAAGAATTTGTATTTCTCAAAACATTTTTG
This sequence comes from Galerucella pusilla, assembly GCA_910591695.1. Taxonomy (NCBI): domain Eukaryota; kingdom Metazoa; phylum Arthropoda; class Insecta; order Coleoptera; family Chrysomelidae; genus Galerucella; species Galerucella pusilla. Next base: position 15,333 of record CAJUYI010000706.1, on the reverse strand, counting down.
TAAAGCTTATCACTTCATTTTCATTTTGGTTGAGGACGCTCTAGCGTAGTAGACTAACAGTCAGTATCATGAAAGAAATGTTTCACTGCGGTATCAAAGTGATATATTTTTATTTTTTCGGTTAATAGGGTGCCAAAAAGTGATGGTAAATGGAAACATGGTGCAGTTCAAATGGTATTGGGATGGAGATTGCGCCAAAAAGCTCAAGGTGTAAGTGTTACTTTTATCTATCCAATATTTTCTTGGAAAATTCTTCAATTTTAATTGACTTAAAACTGCCTTAATGTTAGGTACATCCGAAGGTACATCATAAGTCGGATATAGGAATTTTTGATTTATATTTTACCAGGCGCTAAGTAATGCCTAAGAGGCATTTCCCATAACTTTTGGGTATTACTTCGCGCCTGGTGGAACGTAAAATGCATATAAAAACTCCTGAATCCGATTCAGGTATTACCCAACTTTAAAAAATGGTTTGGTGAAATCTGGCAACAGAGTCAAATATTATTATGTGATGTTTTTTTGAAATCAGTAATAAATGTTTGATTATTTCGGTTTAGGTCTTCAAAAAGTGCAGATGGAGATAGCGTCAAGAGCTTAAAAGGTAAGTGTTTTGAATATTTCCTTGTTTCTCTTGGTAAACACGTTTTATCCAGAGTTTTATTCGTTTTTTTATTGATTTAAAAGTTGTATAATGTGATGTATGTATAAGTTCAAAAACATGTTGATTCTTGATTAAGTTCCTGAAAATATGGGCAATGACTCATTCGATTAGAAATATCTAGAAATATATTGAAATAAAGTATTAGCACATAAAAAATTGCAATTGTTATTAACAAATTATAAGTTTTTTGATGATAACTCAATATCAATAAATGGGGAATTTTCAAACAAAGCTCCTTAAAGATGCGAAACTTTTGTATTGAAAAGTTTCAGCTTCCGGAACTTCATCCTATTTACTGTAAACTAAAGAAAATTGACTAAAAAAGTTCCATGAAGAATTTCCTTCATACATACTTAACAAGATCAAGAAATTACAATAATTTGGTTATAATAGTAATAGGTTACCAATAATTGATGGTTTTGCACACATCCATACTGCGGTGTATAGATTATGGCGCGATCTAGCGGCACGTTTCGAAAGTAGGTAGAAAAGTAGATAACCACGTAATGTGATTATTGTGAAAACAAGTGACGGAAGTAAAAAAACATATTCAAGAAATGTGTTTTGGCTTTTCACAAGATTGATGATATATTATTCAGTTTATAATTGAAACATGACCCCATTGACATTATTGAGTGAGTTAAATGTAGATAGCTCTACACTAGATACAGTTTCTGATTTCCTAGTTCTCTACCTCAAACCTACTTTCAACAAGTGCCGCTGGTCGCACCACAATCGATCCACGGCAGTAAGAATGTATATGAAACCATCAATTGTTACTATACAGTTTTTTTAAGCCCTACTTAAAAACAAACAACAGTATGAAATATAATTATAATATAATAACGCGAATTATAAAACAAGTATATCCTATGCTTAAGAGACTATTTTCTTGAATAATGCGGCTCCCTTTTCATTTATTCCACTGAAAGGATACTTTCTCCATGGTTTTCATCCATGCCATTATTTTAGGATATGTGTTTTTCTCTAGCCGCTAGCGGCACAAAGTTTCTTGAATTCAACAAAGTCGACCATATGCTCAAATCAGCTATAGTCATTTCATTTCCTGCTACAAATTTTGTTGAACTTAAGAATTTTTCTAGATAAGCATATCCCTCTTTGAGTACTCTTACTCCTTCTGTTGATAAACCTTCACCTCTGAAGACGGGTATCTAAAATACCGAATAATTAGGTTTTAGTTGAATACTTTATCAAATTTATCTAAAAACCTTTACTTACCGCTAAAAATTTATGAATGGCAAAAAGATCCCCACATTCGTAATTAAATTTGATTAATTTTGGAACCTTTTTTTGAGATCTGTTGGATATAGTGGACTATTATTTCCATACTTATCAGCCAAGTAAATCATAATTGCATGCTGTCATGCATAAATTATGTGACCATCATCATCCAAAGTCGGAATCGTTCGGCGAGGATTTAACTGATATTCATAAATCTTAAAAATCCCATTTTTAATAGTTATTTATGATACAAGTGCGTGAAGTTATACTTTTGCGCACGAGTTGCGAAAATGCAAGGCACGAACGTAGCGAGTGCCTTTTTCGCAACGAGTGCGCAAAAGTACTTCACGCAAAAGTGTCATACAAAAGTTTATCTAAGAGCACATAAAGAAAAAATAGAAAAAAATGTACTCTGAAGGGTTTAAAAAACATAGAAATAAATTTTCTATAAACAAATATATACACATCGAATTTTAATTATTTAAATTCATATTTACAGTAAAATTAGGACAATTATTTAAATTACTAATTATAACATTGGGTAATTTGTCTTTTTTTAAAGTAACAAATATGTTTCACTATGTCTGACACTTCTGTCAAATTTACTGTCAGCACAAAAGTTTATACAACAAACGACTGAATTCAAGGCAACTAGATAATTTCGTAGCGTAGTGTTAAAATGAAAATTTTTTGACAGCTCCAATAACCAATAAAATTTCCTTATTTTTGATCATATGAACAATTTCACCCAATCATGTCAACATTACACTGATAACAGACCATGGGCTGTTTTCACGTTGCTATGGACACATACATATTGATTTATTTCGATTTTGAAGTTTCAAATATTTAATATTTGGAAATGTCACGATCTGGTTGTAATTCTATAATTGGTAAAAAAATTTCTATCCGAATAACCCTCGGACATTGATAAATGCTCAAACATTTTATGACAACTTTCTCAAGCTTGTTGCTTGTAGGAAACAAGCTTTCGAAATCTGTCATAAAATGTTTCGAACAATTATCAATGTCCTTGGGTTATTACTACTGATAATTTTTTACTGAATATAGTAACCAATCAAATTACTTAATTTCAAGTCATGTGTCAAATTTCATCCAATCACCGCTGTATTACAGCGATAATACCCTACATGTGGTGTTTTCAGTTTGGTGTTTACTTTTTATTAAACATTAATTAAACGTCAAACTGACAACTGGATTAAAAATGTCGCGAAGATTAGGTATTGCATCTAACGATTCAATTAATTTACCAATTGTACTTTTCACAACTGTAGTTTCAAATAAAAATGAATACTATTTGATTAAAATTGATAAAGTTTGTATTGAAAATTATTAAACATCAGATTGGCAATCAATTTTTTGAAAGCTACAAAGTAAAAAATTATCTTATCGAATACTCCTCGGGTCTTGATAAATACTCAAAATTTTGTCGTAGAGAATCCGTCAAGCGTGTTGCTCAAAGATAATAGCCCTCGGCCTGCGGCCTTGGGCTATTATCAAGCAACACGCTTTCAGCATTCTCTATGACAAAATTATCTCGGTATTATCATGACCCTAGGGGTATTACTACTGAAAACCCCACTTAAATAGCATTGGTCATTTACGCACGCTTTTGGGTGTTATAATGAAAGTCCCATATAAAAAGCATTGTTCATTTACGCACGCTTTTCAACGTATGTATAATGTATGATTTCACACATTCTTTTTGGTTCGTAAATGACTAATTTAAAAGGTGGTCGTAGATAAAGGTACTTCATTGCCGAAAGGTTAGATGTTCTTAGTTAAACGGTAATTAGTAGGATATGCACATTATTAACGCATGCATGTGAAGCTTGCACCAGGCCATATTTTATGGGGCATATGCTGGACTGCTGGCTATCGAATTTGACGGAGAAACATCTTTTGGCGAGATAAGATTCAAGTAGAAGGATAGTTACTAAATAATGCATTTTCCAGTTTGTGGAGCAAGCCTCTATGCCAAACTTTATCAAACGCTTGGGAGATATTTAGAAACTATGAAAGTAAAGTTTATTTGCAGTTGAAGTTGGACTCTTTTCCAATGAATTGCCATGTATATACAACCACGACTTTTTGACAGTTAAATATCTCGAAAATTGTTGATGACAAGAATTAAATTCACAAGTCTGAGACTTCTCACAGGTGCATAGTTTCTCTTACCTACTATTCTTGCAATAGTCTGATTGCGTTATTTTGTAGGTTAAGTATAAGTATTTATAATTATTCTGCCGCAATTTTATATTAATGAGTAAAATACTTATATGATAGAATTAGGCTGTTTCCTCTAAAGATTCAAACATAATCACCCACTCTTGAAAAATAAATAGGTACTTTAATTTAAAAAGATCAAGATAAACTTATATTCGTGGTCGATTTAGTGAAAAATAAAGATAATTTTTCATTTCGTATGCTACTGAAATGCTAGCTGCAGTTATAAGACGAATTTATGAACAAAAACCTGAGCCAATGGTGTATCTATGGGATTTTCGAAAGTTGTTTGTGGTGTTTTAAGCACCCCATCTATAAATTGATATTCATAGGAAATTCTTCATTCTTTTACAACGCTGTGGAGGATTGAACGAATAATATACAGAGTGAGCTCTCTGCGAATACTTGCTTGTCATGCTGAAATCATTTTTTTGTCGAAACCTCTGAAGGATATATGGGAATATTTCTTGGAATTATCGACCCACTGGCAGTCACATAGCTATAGCTTTTACATGGGGAGGGTTTTGGTTTTTTTCATCTGATAGGTTTAGAAGGGAGAAGCTTTATTGAAGCTTTATTGAAGGCAAAAAAATCGAGTTTTTTTTTAATTATTTGTTTGACTTGGCTACATCTAAAAGTATTTTTAAACATCGTTGTCCGTTTTGTCCCCTTCTGCTGAAATTGTTATAACCATATATATATATATATATATATATTTTTAAAGGAGCCGTCCCTTCGTTGGCACCACCTCAGTCTCTTGGGCTAATTGTGGATTCTCCTAACATTCTGATTACAGCCTATTCAACCAATCCGTTCCCTGTATTAGCTCATACAGGTTCTTCACTGGTTGGTTGTAGAAGTCTTCTGGAGTCATTTGGGGTCTTCCATTTAGTTTTTGCCTCCTGTGGTCCAGCGTCTCACAGTTGCATAATATGTGCAGAGCTGTTTCAGTGTTCTTTTTTCATCTCCTGCATGTGAGGTCTCCGTTATACAGCCCTATTTTGTTCAGGTGCTTCTTTGTGGGAAAGTGTCCTGGAAGAAGCCCCGTTATGGTGCGTAGTTTGTTCCTGCTCATTGAGAGCAGTTCTTTTGCTACTTTTTCTGATAGTTCTTTTATAAATTTCTTCCCATTTGTTTGCCTGGGCGTATTCTTCCAGAGTTTTATGGATTGTTCTTTTACCTACCCTTTTAACCATGACCTAGTGGAGCATCTGGGGATGCCCACAGATGGTTCGGGTCCGTTCATCAGTGTTGACGATCCTGCTCTTGCAAGTTCGTCAGCTTTTTCATTGTCAGCGATTCCTTTGTGACCTGGGACCCACTCCAGTGTTACACTGTTCCGAGTCGTCAGTCTTCTAAGTTCTTCGCCGCATTCCCATACCAGCCGAGATGTTACCTGTATATTAATTTGGGAGCACCTATTTTAAAAAGTGATAGATGATTCAAAATTGAAGCTCTTATTAAAACAGAAAATCAGTCTCACAAAAGTAAATTCAACCTCCAGCTAAATTATTCACAATTGTTAAAGAATCTATTTCTATTGCCACATCCCAATGAATACTCATATTGCAGCAGTATGCTAATAAAAAATTATTGTACCTTTATTGTATTTTCTATGGAAAGGGTTCCTACCCCCTTATATACGTCCCTGCCCACTGGATTACGTAAAATTTTCCCCTGAATTGATTGGTGAAGACTAGAACGTTCTATCTATCATATTGGTTGAGTTATGAGCATCTTTAGTTTTAAAAAGTTAATTTTCGAAAATTTCACACCATTTGGAGAAAGAAAAATGATTTTATACAAAAACAAAATATGACAGTCGATTTCTCGCCCCAAAAAACCCCTTTAGAAGAATTCTGAGAATTTTTTAGGTTGAAATATATTTTTTTGTCGAAATTTTTGAAGCAAGGGGCAGGTATGGAAATATTTAATATAAACTGACATCATCTAACTTTCTCTTCACTCGGTATTATGGACTTAAAATTGACTGGAATATGCAAAATTTTCTCCTCAATCGATTGGTGAAGACTAGAACGTTCTATATATCATAATAGTCGAGTTATGAGCATCTTTATTTTTGAAAAGTAAAATTTCATGACTCCATTTGGAGGAGAAAAAATGATTTTATACAAAGACCGACTGTGGCAGTCAATTTCTCGTCCCAAAAAAACCTTATCATTTCTCATGAGACACATTCGACAGTGTAGGCTAGTTAAGTATTGAGTTGTCATGCATGATAACCAGTTAATGTTTAAATAAATATCTCCATTGAAAAAATCCGATAAATATTTTGTGCCAAAACTTTTGATATTAAAATAAATAGTTTCAGATTTAAATAAACGTTAGCCCATCTAAGCTCCACCACAACTTCGTTTATGGTCCGCTCCCTTTGTTGCTATACTCCATCTCCAATAAAACTCAACTTTCCATCTACTTGCCACTTTCGGTGAGAGTGCTATTCAAATTTAACTTTCGTTGGGATGGCAATCGCGATGGGATTCATCTCGAATGACAAATGTACCCGGACGGCATCACCACGACACACATTCGTTATTTCTGCTTTCTATTCTACACCAAAATTTCCTTTGTTTTGTTTTATATGTGAAATGAACATTTAAATAAATTTCTTTTATAAAATTTACGTCGGTAATAAAACAATTGTTATTCTCAATAATTGTCTGTATCCATTTGGAAAGGACCCACCCTTGATATCTTAGAAACGCTACTGATTATTTCCAATCATTGTCAATAGCAGCGAAAAATTTAAAATTGTCAATTTACTAATAAAGACCACAAAACTGAATCCTGTTATTGTAGTTATCACTCCTACTTTTTCAAATGTCATCATTGTCTTTGCCATTGCTACTAATTTTTTGGAATTGTCAATGGAGCATATGAAAAATTGGAACAGAGCCAATTTCAAACAACGATTGAGTAACAATGGAAGGCTGGTATCAAAATCAAAACAAAATGATTAAATAGAGATTCACCAATCTGCACTGATGGTAGACAAGCCCTATTAACCTTGAACAGACAACGTGTAATATCGGGGCTAGTACTGGAGTGCCACCAAGATTAAGTAACGCCTCGGCGGATAACAATATTATCCTGAGGTGGGTTAAAGGGCACAACAGAAGTAAAGGTAATCGCATTGCCGATTCTTTAGCCAGGGAAGTGGCTGTACTAAAATTAGGACCCAGTGACACCTACGGCCTAACGACTTCGACAATTGCGGAACTAGCCAAACGTTACACCCATGCTCAATCCCTTAAGAGATGGGATGGAATCAAAGGATGCAGCCTTGCTAGGATCACTGTGGGAAGCTGGCGCCGAAGAAATATTTGATGATGACCAGGAAAAAACTACGTTCAACAGTAGGATTTCTGACTGGCCACTGTCAACTAAGGAAACATCTCCATACTATGTGGTTAGTGGACACACTTCTATGCAGGATGTGTGAACAGGAAGATGAAACTGTCAGGCATGTCTTATGAGAGTGTTCGGAGCTATCGTCAATAAGAGAGTGTGTGTCCGGTGAGTCTTGGCCTACACCTGCCGATATGAAGGAGATGTCTCCTAGTGACCTGTCCACCTTCCTGGGAAGGACAGGATGGACGATGACCTAGGAGGACAACTCCTGGGGAGGATGTACAATGGGTCACATGTGGCCTAAGTGTTGTGAGCCTATACTCGCCCTCCCTACTCTATAGATACAAATACAGATAGAGATTCACCAGACCTCTTATGACTTGAAACCTAGCGCCATTTGAAAAAAATCTGAGTAATTGAATAGATGAGGCTTTTACTTGATGTAGATCCATAGTAAGTTATGAAATCAAACAATTTTATTTTGTAAAATCTACATTGTAATTATTAATAATTACAATGTAGATTTTACAAAATAAAATTGTTTGATTTCATAAAATCTGAGTAGCTTCTCCAGTAGAGACGGGGTTAGTTTGATGTTTGTGACATCAGCGTTAAAAAAGGGGAGACACAGTTAAAAGTTGACGGGTTTTGGCATTTCAATCAAATATATTCCATTACTGAAATATCAAGACAGGGTCCTTTTCAAATGAAGACAGTGTATATTACCAACGAACATTTTCGATAAATTCCTGGAGCCGTGCACGTGCTCGTGCTTATACGAGGTTGATGCAAACCGCTAGCGATTAAAACGAATAAACGTTCACTTACCAGGGTGATTTAAAAACATCCAGCAATAATTGTTATTGTAACCTATTCCGCTTAGTGGGAATTAAAATAAAAAAGGGAATATCGCCAGGATATTCAATTGGTGAATCTTAACATAATTATAAAAAGAACTGGTAGCAAAAATGAAGGGAAAAATGGAAGTTACATCAAAAAGTGATAATGTAGTAAGCTACAGATGAGACTAGTAGGTTATTAACAATAAAATGTTTGCAAATGCCAACTTAATAGGTATTCTAATATAAAATGTATACAGGTCATTACAGGTTGTTTCAAATCCGAGGCCATCAAAGAGTACCAACTTACCTAACAGTAAAATACGGGTACTGGGAAAAATAATTATCGCGATTCGAAAATTGTGAGAATCGATACACGAACCATCCAAAACCACAGGCGTTTAGCCAAATGAGTTGAAATCTATGAATTTTGAAAGTCTTTCATATTGAATAGCCCGTTAACAACTAAATTAAAAACATTGTTGTGAAATAAAATATACCTGCCGGTTTTCAAAGATGTTTTAAGATATTTAATTTTATGTTAGGTTTCATTGATTGTTTCGAAGAATATCTATTTTTTATATCCCGGTTCGCAAATTTAATTGAAAAAATAAATCCGCAGCCTAATATATAGGTTTAAGAAATATTTATGAGGAAACTCTTTACAAGGATGTGTAGATAGTAAATTTTCATATGATTTTCTAATGGTCGCTCCAACGTTCTCGTGACAACTAATTTTATTAAAATTTTCAACAAAGATCATTTCTAGTTGTTTAACATATTGTACAATATTACTAGGAGGTACATTCAGACCTCCATAGTTTTTAGAAGTCGAATATGCTTTATGCTCTAAAAATACAGCCGCTTCTTTTGGTAATGTCTTTTCATCATTATAATTCGTGCAAGCACTACAAGAGTGTTGCAGCAAACATTTCCTTAATAAATAGCCAGAAATGTAAAGTATAGCATTGCCATCCGTACTTGAAAGATTTCTATAGTCGCATGTGAAAACTGTTAAAGGGCTATTATTTGTCAATATAGATACATCGATATTTTTATATTCTTCTAGCATATCAGAAGTTACATTGAGCAAAACTGTATTAATATCTTTAATATAATTGGCATCTTCAACCTCATTAAAATATTTTAGAGAAAATAATTTTTTGAACTTCCTACAAAATTGAATTGGGGTTGGATTTCTCGAGTTTCCGCAACAATTTCTTAAAAGACCAAAAAATTTTCGAATGTAATCCTGATTAAGGTTCCTTGTTAGAAGAAATGAATAATTCCTGCATTTTAAGGTTTCCCATACAAACAGATCAGAGGTAATAGTAATTTTTCAGCCATTTATAAAGTGCATAGTATTGTTTATACAGTTTTACCTTTCCATCATTCTGTTTGCAGAACCAAACACAAAACACTGAGTAAGTAAATGTTTATTTTATTTCTAAATGAAAATTCGCTCACTCAAAAAGACAACTGGTATATTTCTTTACATATCCCTACGACGGTCAACCTGTTTATGCATAACGCGCGTAGGAGACTTACGGTGCTCTATACACAGATCATCCGATATTCGAGCGAGATAGGCATAACGAGGGGAGGAGCTTAGAGTGATCCTTTTTGTCTTGTCTTGTTAATGTTCGTAATGTTCGTTGATATTACTTTTTCTCCGGTAATATTCAATATAAAGAAACTGCTAGTCTAAACTTTATACTAAGACTTTATTATCTCACTGAAAACTTTTTCTAATCTTTCTAGTCCGTCAAAATTTATATAGCTGTAAGGCAATTGCTCCATCGTCTCCATCCACGCTGTTATTTTGGGATACTTATTTTTTTCAATTGGTACAAGGATATTAGCATCCGACAGTGAGGTCCAAAAACTGAAGTCAGCTATCGTTAGCTCATTTGCTGCTATAAACTTTGAGTTTGTTAAAAATGTTTCAATAAATTCATAACCTTCGATCTGGCGTGCAGCAGCATCCTCCGGTATTTCCCAAACTCCTTTTACCAGCAAGGAATTCTTGAAAAAAAAATAATAAGACAAGCAAATATCAACAATTTAAATCAATCAAAGCATACTTACAGCTATATATAAGTGTACGGCAAATATTTTCCCATTATCAAAATGCAGCATTTGATTGATTATAGCTCTTTTTCCAATGTCAGTGGGATATAAAGGATTATTATTGCCATAAGATTCAGCTAGATATACCATAATTGCGTGGCTATCCCATACTGTGAACCCATTGTCTATTAAAGCTGGAACGGTATGAGAAGGATTTATCTGCAGTTAGAAAAAAATTCATTGCATATTATTAGAGTAAGATAAGAATTTCAGCTTCGATTAAAACGTTCGCTCGGAGTTCTGAGTAAAGGCCCATCCCCAATCAATTTAGTGGCGAAGTGGCACTTCGGCACGAGTGCTGAGACAATGACGTTTAAACGTAAGTATCCTCAATTAAATTTCGTGCTGACATGCGCGCCGATTTGGAAGTGCAAGCTTGCAAGCTGTAAGCTTTTTCGGTTCGTGCCGAATTGTGTAATGCGCATTCAATCATGGGAAAAATAATTTAGGCACCCTTACCCTATTTTATTCTATTACCTTTGTAAACAAACATACATTATTTTCTAATGTCGTAATTATATTAATTTGTTGTCTTTGATAAGTAGTAACTACTTTCATTTACAAGAATAATCACAGGTTGAACTTTTTAATCACCGCGTTACCTTAAAATAACAATGAAAATGCGCATGTGCGATAGCAATCAGGCAGACTGCATTGACAGGATTGAGGATGGGTATCCGGTTTGCAGCACGCGTGCTGAAGTGCCACTTCGCTAGCAGATTGATTGAGGATGTAGCTTAATGATTGAAAGTTACTGTTACTTCTCGTTATGTTATAACTTTCGCTTTGCCGATAAAGCACGTTCACATCTCTAAGTTAAGACAAGGCATATCCTCCCGAACGAAACGATTCGAGGGAAAGGAGTGGGTACAACTCCTACAAATTCCTATGCGTATCTTTGCAATGGATATGAAAAGGTGGTCGGTGAAAATGATAAATAATGCTTTTTAAAAAAAGTAATTTGATTTCATAGGTGCACTTTCATGCTGGCCTAGATCGTCATATAAGGTCACATGATTCAAGTTCGACTGAAGCACTCTCTTGAGAAGAGCACAGTACCTTGGAAAAACACACAAAGTTCAGAAGAGGATAGAGAAAACAAGTTACTGTTCATGTTAATATGTTTAGCTTTGACGATGCATCAATTGGAGATAGCGCGTCGGTCCAAATTGAAACACTCTGAGCCAGTGTTAAGTGTCACCATGACATTGCACCTATATGCTTAAAATAAATGGGGTCAGAATATTTTACGTTGGCATAGTATCGAGTGTTACTAATATGTTTATTTGAATTCATTGGTTACCTTGATAAACTTGAGGCAAACAATTATTGTTTGTGTGATATTATGAATTTAGATAAATGTTTAAAAAAAATACGTTACCTTTAAATATTCCTCTGACAGCTGCTCTTTCTTCATCACATCTATTGAAATGTATTCTAATGTTATATTTAAAGTTTTTGCAGTTAGTAGAACCGCCCTTACGCAGGGACTTCTTATATCCCCATATAATTTTGGAGCCATTTTATCCAAGAATAAACCAATGTCATCGAAGAATATTTTAATTATATTTAGATGAAGTAAACGTTTGAATTGTTTTGTAAACAAACCGTTTTGGTTCAGTGATTTCAAAGAAAGTTAGTGTACACAGATATGGACTTGAACAAAAAAATACTTGCTAGAGGACTGACGTGGTATACTTTCAATAATAATAATATTGAAATTTATACTAGGTAGCATATGCTATTTAAAAATATGGATATATATATAAAGAAATATTTTGTAATTAATTTCAAACGAAATATAATTATCTTCTGTAAGTTCCTTATGGCATTATTTATTATTTTTTCTCTTATTATTTGGGAATCAAACCACAATTAATAATGTTTTTTATTTTTTTATTTCGACGTTTCTGTAGCGTTCCAGCTACCTTTGTCAAGATTAACTGATAATAAAATAATCTTTGGTCCCTATCTGGCACAACGAAAAAAATATGACAACTAGACAATCAATAATATTTTGAAGTTTAAGACTACAAAACGTCAAATTTTATTAAGGTCCATTTATAGTAGATCACATCTCTGGTAAAATGTGAAATAAAATATTTTATTTTATGACATTCCAAAGATATGATAGTCTACTAGAAATGGAATCCAGTGAAGTGCACGTTCCAGGAACGGTTTTTATTGGGATAGCGCTTTTTTCGCTTATTTTGGAAATGTTAATAAAACGCGTTTGTTGTTACTTTTTTGTGTATGATTATTTAAGTTTTCAAAATATGTATGACTCAGCTTGGTGATTTTGTGTATTGATGTGTGTATCGATTAACAATCATTCCAATGATAAATCATAAGAAAACCTGGATAAAAACTTATGATGCTATCCTGATAACGCAGATAATTGATTATTGTAAATTTCTTTTTCTAACATTGGTAACCAAATTTGACTACATTCGGCTGGAATACTAGCTACACATTTATCTGCATTTAGTTGTATTAAAGCACTTTCTTTGATTTTTCGTCTTTTATTATTGGGCTCTTTCAATATTATTTTTGTCGAATCCCATTGAATTTTATGCCCCTCTTCCCAAGCATGTTTACAAATACCTGACTTAAAGAACTCCCTATCTTTGATATATTTTTTATGTTCACTTATTCGGACTTTCAATGGTCTAGATGTTTCACCTAAATAGAATTTGTCGCATTCACAAGATATCTGATATATGCAATTTTAAATTATTTTTTTTTTATTTAAGAAAAATAAAGCGCATCAACCCTTTAGGTTATTAGCGCTACCAAATGAACAATAAATATTTAAATATTAAGTACTACTACAGTAAAGATATAAAAAAACAATTTTGGTAATAAATTAAACTTTGTGTAGAAACTGAATAGCACGTAGATAAGCTACCAAGTTTTCCATATTGTACTCTTCTCCTAGCAAGTGATACATAGTAGGTGCATGGAGTGTTAAATGCAATTCTTTGCTGTGAATACTGCGGAAAATCTATTAATACATGCCTGACTGTTAAAGGGCATTGACACACTGTACAGAGGGAATGTTCAGATTTAGTCATTAAGTGTTCATGGGAAAATCGGGTGTGACCTATTCTTAGACGGGTCAGAATAACTTGTTCTTTCCTGGTTTCTGGAACAGCCTTCCACGGTTTAACTGTTCTTTTCACTTCCCTAAGTTTATCGTTAGATTGAGACCACTGGTGTTGCCAAGCGTTATTAACCGATGTCTTGATAAATATTTTCATGTCTGTCATCATAGCTCTCGTAACTTCGATGGCACTAGGATTCTGAATTGCAGTTTTGGCTGCTGCATCAGCTCGCTCACTTCCCTCTATTCCTGAATATGAGAAAACATTATTGTGGTTTGATTCCGAAAAAATAAGAAAAAAAAGAAATATAATTAGTTGGATAGTTAAATATCAAATTCTTACTAACGGAAGTCTCAGTTTAACATTAATAACATTTTATATGTTGGCAAAAGTGCACACTGTTGCCGCGCGTTAAAAATTGGTTCATCGGGTAAAGTTTTGACGTTTATTAACTGGTTTGTGCAGATTTTGTGGTAACCTCCACCCTCTGCGTAGTCAGTACTATTTGATGCTTGAATGTAAGCCATTTAGGCCTGGTTGTACAATTACAGCTTAAAGCCCAACTTAGCTAAACCAAACAAATTCCTAAACCTCCGTTTAATTTCCTATACTGTTGTACAATTCTTTTCAAACTAGAGTTTAACCTTGGTTTTTTAAATAAATCATTTGGCAACGCTGGATTCCGGTGCCTAAAATATACTCTGTCGCAACGTCTACAGCCAAAAAGGAGAAAAAAAAAGGAAATTAATTTTATTTTGAGGTTATGTTCTATGTTATGTTGTGCTCTATGATTTGAGACGAGGTTGAGAATTTAATTTATTTTTGCTGAACATTCTGATTTCTGTTGAAAAATGAGCTCGAAAATCAAAGTGAAACATAGATCAGTAAAAGTAAGTGTTGGCTCGTAGTGGAGAAAGAATTCAACGCTGAAAGCGGCGCCTCCGACAGAAGCGCCTCACTCAAGTAGCCCGTATAATCCATTTTCTCACATTTTATTCAAAATAAAAAAAATCAACACACAATCATATCAGGTAGGTAAACAAAAATAAATTTTGAGTTATGATTTCTCTAAACTTAGCTTTGTTGCCTTAAACCACCAAAATCTATGACTTAACTTGAACTAAGCTTTTCCGGTGAGTTTATCCCGTATGGTACAACATACTTTGTTCACTAAACCACTTTTTGTAGTTTATCCCACCCTAAACGCTCAATGTACAACCGGGCCTAAACATCTCAGGTTAAACGTTGGTGGGTAAGTGTCTAAGGATTATTTATATATTTAATAAAAAAAGCGATTTTCTTTCCTCAACCTTCGCAGAAATTTGTTCGTTTCTATTCAACAGTTTAACAGTTTTAATAATAACAGACGCTCACTAAGCCTATTGCCACCATTCGTTTAATAAGAAATAGTTACTGTAATATTATACATTTTTTCTCAATAGATTTATTAATTTTTCTAATTCGGCGATACCTTCCTTGTTAATACTACTGTAAGGAAGTTGTTCCATCTTTTTCATCCATGTTTTTATGTGAGGATATTTGGTTTTTTCAATCGGTACAAAAAAATTGGAATTTGAAAGTGTAGCCCAAACACTAAAATCGGCTAGTGTAAGCTCGTCTCCTGCTATAAATTTTGAGTTTGTTAAAAACGTCTCAATAAATTCATAATTTCGTGTTTGGCGTGCAGCAATTTCTACCGGTATTTCTTGAATACCTTTGTGTAACAAAGAATCCT
>CAJUYI010000705.1:64616-90726 GCA_910591695.1 Galerucella pusilla | reverse complement strand
AATATATATAAAAATCAGCTATAAAAATTTAAGTTAAATAACTATTAGTTTATTTTAGTCACCTTTCACACTTGGTACCTGCCCAGGTGTCACTCGGCAAGCTTCATAAGCGCGCAGGTATTCTGAGCACATAAGACACTACTGAGAACATGAGGTTTCATTTATGTGAAAATAAGTTGTGTCTTATCGCTCTGGGATCTTGGACTAAAAGGATTTACGCCGGCTTTCGCTTCTTGTTTGGCTGGTGTAAATTCTGTGGTGTTATTATCGTTTAGGGTGAAATCATTCATTCATAGTAGTTTAGTAGCATCCATGCTCTGTGTGTATTTTATTTCATTGTTATTGTCAATGGATCTTGAGGAACTTGACGACCTTTTCGATGAAGAGCTTGGAGCTTGGCGAAATATTGGAATTTGTAGAGTATGAAAGACGACCATATACTGTTGAAGAACGGATGAATCCCTTTGAAGAGATGTCGAGTTTATTACTCGATTTCGATTATCTAAGCCCAGTGTTCTCATGATACTCCAACAAATTCCAGCTATTCTCGCCAAGTCACAGCATCCGTCTTTTTGCATTCTATTATACTTTTATGGTGAACGGCTACTTTTATAAGTACCTACCTAATTGTCGCTCTGACTCCGTGAAATTGAGATTTTTTTTTAGTTTTGTGGACATGCTCAAATACAAACAACTCAACAAAGCACAACATAGACGAAATAAAAATAACAGTACTACAATTTTGACACTGACAAGTGAAATTTTCCACGATGTTGTCAGAGAAAGCTTACGGTAAAATAGAAAAATAATAACTTTCACCTTTATATTCTTGATTCACTGTGTTATAACAAAATATGCGAATAAAATTAATAATATGTATATTTCTTGTAACGGGTAATCTTCCTTACGCCAAATTAAAATGAGAAATTTACAATCTTACAACATTACACTCACGTTCATAACCCGAACAAGGTTGTCAAATCCTCAATCACACTTAACCTCCAGTTAGCTAGCTTTCAGTTATGTGGTGCATTGATAAACGCTCTCTATTGTAACCGAGACTGACTGGCGGCTAGAGATAGCTGAGGGCTACGTAGCTGACAGATTTAACCGGGCAATGATAAACCCGCCCTAATTATATTCACAAGATGACAGACAATAACTGACGTGTTATTGGAGATTCAAATAACACAGAGCTACAAACTTATCACAGAGTATTAAGGATAATTTACAAGAGATTTGGTTTTAGTGACGTAAGTAGAAAAAGATATTCACTGCACAGAGTCTGGACCTAAGATTGTGCGCTAAGAAAGTAAATGCTTTGCAGATGATATAGACAAAGGAACGAGATGAGTGGGCGCTATAAGTTATGCAAAAAATATGTGTGCAAAGCTCGGAATTTCCATAGAACGTCAGAGACGCCCAACAAAAAGGCATATTTTTGATGACGGAATAAGATATGCTAACACTTGTTTTGTCAAAAAAGACAAGAAATTCGTGAGCGTTTTCAGCAGCTACAGAATTTAACAAATAAGTTTGCTGTATTATTAGATCCCCACGACACTAAGTAATGTAGGCGTATGATGTAGACTACGCATCTGTCGAAATTGACGGGCAGTATTTTAATTTTGACGACTTTAACTGCTAACTTTCGTTACAGGCAACAAAAATAAATTTATTAATACAGACTCACTTGAATTATTTAAATTTTTTGTGAAATCCAAGTTGAAAGATACTCTGTCCAATATTTTAATGCGACGAATATTTTTCACAGTTGCCATAAGCAATGCCAGCTGTGAGAAAAGTTTTTCAAAATTGATGTTGATTGAAAATCAGTCAATTTTCAATTAAAGACGGAAATTTGGTTTTTATTCTCAATAATAGTATAGTTCTAGTTTTCATTGAAAATTGATTTGCGTTTTATATTTAATTCGTTGATTATTTAATATTGGCATATAGCTAGGGAAGTAGTTATTGCTTCCTAGTGAACGGTCTTTGTCCTTTGATTTCCAAAGACTCTGTAAGGCGTTATAGTAGTATTATACTATTACATTTGACATCTAGAGCACGCTTTACTAGAATGACAATTTATTTGTCGGAAACTGTGAATAAAGTATACAATTATCAACTCCCTCAACTATGAATATAAATATCCCTAAATTTGTGGCGGGTAACCAATTATTCATAAATACACCGCTTCACCAGCAGACATCTTACTGTGTGTTCCATGACACATTGTAATAGAAGAAAATGAATTACCTGCAGCCAGGTGAAATTCAGTCATCCTGAATGTGATCTAACACGCGCATTTTCATTTTTATCGTTATTTTCAGGTAATTAAAAAGTCCAGTCTGTGATTATTCCTGTAAATAGAAGTGGTGGAAAATGGATGATAAAAATAATACAATGATTGATGAGTTGCTATAATGTATATTAAACTATAAACAATTATTTGTAGAAGGAATAAATTGCTTAACAATGATTGCTCTCCTTTAGTACTATATACTGATAATATTTCGCTCCATACTTAGGTAGATACTAATTACTTAACAAAGACAACACATTAATATAATAACGGAATGAGAAAATAATGTATGTTTGTTTACAGAAATAATAGAATAAAAAAAGGAAGAACGTGTCGCGGGACACACGGTAGGAACTTTAGTTCCTTTTAAGCAAAAATTATGTAATACATCTGACGTTATAGATAAACAATTTGCATATTCCTCGGTGGTCGAGTAGTAAGCAAACCAGACTCTCACGCGGTAGACCCGGGTTCGATTCCCCGCGAAGAAGTTTTTTTTTATTGTTAATCTTATTGGGTCGTAATAAAAATATGCTGTTCGACTCTTGTGGATTGTCCATATCGCACTTGAACGATTGTCCTCGTACGATATGGCCATCATATCCACACTAGTTGCACAAACTACTATTTCTTTCATAATATGCCCTTTTACATTTAAAAGAACCTGCCAAATGTCAAATCAATTTATCCATCCATTTTAAAGTTATCGAATTAAAACATTCAAGTTTTCAAAATGTCAACACCCTGTATTTCGAAAAGTAAATGTGCTAGACCCCTTAATTCTCATATGATTTTGTCCAATTTTACGGGAGGAATCTACATGCAAACGCTTTAATTAACCTTTACGTTCGAGATGCTTATACCATTTTTTGCGCGATCGTATTGAAATAAATTCCGAATAAAATAATTTAAATTTCTTCGAAATGAACGAAATGTCAAAAGTGACATTTATACTTCTCGATCAGTTTAAAATATATTTTGCATTTTGGTGAAATTGTCCTAGCACGCGTGCCGAATTGTCACTTCGCCACTTAATTGATTGAGGATGTGCCTAAGTTTATGCTAATTGTTTCGAAAGGACACCGTTGGTGAACCCGGTTTAAATTATTTTTGTCTTTATTACTGCATAGAGCTGAATTTTTGTTTATAAAAATCAACCCTCAGTATATTAAAAAAGTGAAATATCAAAATCGATTTATTTTCTCAATCCATTGTGTATTCCTGAGTCAGATTCACTTTTTGATAAAAAGTCTGGCCTTGCCTTCGAAATCAATCAATCTGCGGAATCTCCATTCACTAACATTATATTTTAATGTATTACTAATGAACTAAAATGAGAATCGATATAGAATACACAAGAAACCTTGAAAATGTATCAAAAGTTTCTTGTTAATAGATAAGGATGAATAAGAAATGAGAGTGGAAATTATATGGTAATCTTACCATGGAAATTTTTCAATGTTCAATCATGATAATGTATTTTTTTCAATGTATAGACAGGGTGTCCTGATACTCTCTTGCCAAATGCAAGCTACAGATACTAGATTTTTCACCCATCTAATCTAATTAACCATTATACAAAAATTCCTCATAAGGGAGCTAGCAAGTTTTTCAAGCAAAGCTTGAAAATTCACCACCTACAAAGTTCAAGCTTGGTGCAGCGATAAACTATATATATCTGTTGAAAAAATTCTGGGATCATTTTGAACTTCATTATAGCCACTCTCGAGTCCTTCCCATAGCTGAATATGATTTTGTATTGGAACACCATAAACTAATGATCTTAAGTACTGTTTCAACGTAACACTTATATTACGTTGAAGCAAGTAGGTAGGTATGGAAATATTTCGAGATATAAACTCCTTTTTGCTAACTCTCTTATTGCTCATATTTTTCATTTCACTTTTTGACCAAATAAAACCTCAGCCATATTTGCTCAATCACTTCATTAACTAACATTTAAACTATTTGTACAGAAGCTTAAGAAATACAACAAAAGTGACCTCTACTCTATTCAATCCCACGGTTATACATAGACTTATTTTACATTTCCACGTCGCCCAATTTTTTAAAAACCAGGCCATTTCGCCTCCACGCTTCCCCAAGTACTCCGTATACAGAAATCGCATGTATTGATTAGCGAATTTTGCCGAGTCTTTAGAGGAACGTCGACCTTAAAATTAGGTGAATTGTTTTGCCAATAGCTAAGGTAATCCAGACATTCCTGTTAAATCTTTGTTGGTGGAAACTTGTCTCTTTTTGTCCAGCAACCAGTTGACAGAAACTACTCGAGCAGGAAAATCCTTAAATAGCATTACATTAACTTTTTGGAAGTTAACTGGATAGAGATTTTCTTCATGAATAATATTCCAGAAGGATTGAGAAATTGCGGGATACATAGCTGCAAGTCTTCTTGTACTAAACACCGGGTTATGTTCTATTCCGCCCAGAATATCATTTTTGTACAGCTCTGTAACATCAATATGCATATCAGTTTCAGTACTTTCAGGTACTGAGCCGCTTTCTCTGTCGCTATCAAAGAAATGTTCTTCTGATAGAAATCGTTCAGCTGCACGAAATTAAGATAGAGATGGTCAGATATTGATCAATTATGTTTAAAAAAAACTAAAAAAACACGATTGTAGGTAATCGAACCCAATTATATTCGGAAGACATACCGTCAGTCCCTATTATCTTCAGATGGTGAGCACGTAATTGATCCAATATCGATACAATTCCCAGCAAAATACAGCTATGGAATTGCTGAGAGACGAATTCGTATTTTCAAGTTCGCTCAGTAAAATATATAAAAAAAATAACCTAAGGCCGCAGGAAGATTCGAAGCTGCGATCTCCTGTTTACTAGTCAGGTGCTTTTACTCTCTAAGCCACGGCACTAGCTAATGTATTTGATTGATTTCACTTTTGTGATTCATATTCATAACTTAGTATATAAGATTGAAATTGAGAAAATACAATATGTGGTAAGATTCCTGGTTATTCAAAGTTCAAATACTCTACCAGCTAGATAGTAGTACACTATGCAGTCCAATAACACACTAATGAAATTGTCGACACATCGTCAAACAAAGTCGCAGTAGTGAAACTATATAAATATATGAAAAATATATATGCAGAGTGAAGGAAAATAAACCATGTAAGGTTATTTTGAGAAAGAAAAGATCAAATTCAAACTAGAAACGGGAAAAATATTTTATATCAATGAAATTACTAAGTGTGTTATTGGATACTTCTGAGAAGCTGAAAATTGAAATTTTAGAAAAATACCCACACATGTTTGAAGGTTTGGGAAAATTGAGATATTTTAAATATAAAATATACCTAATGGATGATGCTATACCTTATGAGCTATTTTAGATATGAAAACGGAATATATGGCCACTAAACTTCTCCCCAGTCCCAAATATGAGGTAGACATACCTCTCAGGAAGGACTGGCAATTGGGTCTTGCCAGTCCTTCCCCGAGGAGAGACCTGGTACACAGACGGGTCACAGACTGGGGAAGGGACAGGATCAGGGGTTTATAGTGGAATGAGAAACACAAGATGCTCGATCTCACTAGGAGAACATTATCTCAGTAAAAGTAACCTAGTAAAATATCAACTAATAAAATGGGTAAAACTAATAAACACAAATGGTCTCAGCTATGGGTTAAAATTCTCTTCAATACTAAAAAGGTAGGTAACTAGACTAGTTTATAGAATCGATTCCAAGAGTATACTTTTGGATTACACTGAGAAATTAGTACTAAGAACCATTATCTAAAAGTTTACAAAAGCTGTAGTTCCAAAAGGTTACAATAATTTTTAGGGGTGTATGGGAAGTTTCAACTCCCTACCGAATTGGGCGATATAACCAATAGTCTCTGTTGTTGTCTTCAATCCATACTGTCTCAACGAATAGCAAACACAGAACAGATAGTGATAAATAGGAATGGTCTTACTTGCAAGGCTCCAGGTGATGTGTAGTCGATAGGTCGGAGGAACTAGACGAAGGGGCCTGGCCCTCTAATGGGGAGTTCTCTGCTACTCGTAGATCTATCTGTTAATTATTTCTATTGCCTTAAAGAAAAGACGTCTGTGTAGATGACGAGGAAGGGTGATGATGAGGACAACGATGATTCAGACCACGACAAGATCTATGAAGACGACCGTGAATAAGACCATGAGTTAGACCATGAATAGGACCCGGAATAAGACCCGGAATAAGACCCGGAATAAGAGATCAGAAATACGAGACGAGACCATGATGACTAGGTCAGTAAGTTAGAAGAGCGGGTACTTACCAGGGATGTAGTGTGACCTCAATGTTTTTTTCCATTTCCTGTTATTTCCGCTAGCTGCGATTGAATAGCCACTTGAGGTATTACTTAATATACAGGTTTTAGTTGTAGCTGGGCTAGATCCGAAATTATTTCGAAAGAGCACAAAGAGAGTGACCACTTTAAAGCACCAGAACACAAAAAAGGAGGATTATGGCCCAGTCCAAACCTCACAAGGTCAAGGTCAGTCTTCCTCTACTTAATACCCCTTAGTATCAGGTGAGGTCAAAGGTTAACTTAATAGGTAGCTGGACAGTTCGTTGAACTTTACTTAATAGGTCAGAGGCCTCTTGTTACTTGTCAGAAAATGTGAACACAATCAAATAAAGTATGGTAATAATGAATGATTCTCAACTATTTCTGAAGTAGTGGATGGTATCAGAGCGATATAAACAGGGTGAGTGGTAGATCTCTTTCACATTCGTAAAAACTATTTAAATTAATAAAATTAAATGGTTAACTTTAAAAACTATTTAATCAATGTTGAATTGAAACCGTTACAAGCTGGATTTTTGTATACACCTTTATTACGGTGTTGTAATGAAGATGTGAAAAATCGACATCGATATCGTGCCGGCTAAAAAAGTTGTGAAGGTCAAAAGGTCACGAAAATCAGTTTTTTCACAAATATCTCGCGACCTATTGCTCGGAGGTCAATAGCAGCCATTATAAAAATTGTTCCTAGTAAAATTATCTACAAAAAATGGCTACTGCATTTTTCTGTATGATCAACAGTTTTCGAAGTAGAGCGCTGTGAAAGCTACCTATGAGGTATAATGCAAGGCGAGTTTTTTAACTTGGTTTCTCCCGTAGGCGTAGTCTATGATAATCAATAAAAGGTTTTCTTATTCAAGAATAAATAACTTTTCATTGGAATTGTGAAAAATACAAAAAAAATTAACTTCAGTATATGAATTTTTTTTATTCATTGTCGATATCTTCAGCTTCTCTATCTGTAATAGTTCCCGAAAAAAAGTCGAGTGGACTCTTGACTTGACTTGACTTGACTTGACTTGACTTTTGAACATCTCACCTCAATTTTGTTGCATCCACATTTACCACCACAACATTTCGTACAATAAATTGCAAGAGATGGTGTTCAGTAGATCATCGGGTGCTGATGGTAATAGTCATTATTGGCAATAGTATATCATTTCTTAACTCCGACAGCTAGCGACACTAGCATTTTTCAATGTTTGCTGACCACGCCTAACTTCTACCTGTATTATGTTATCTATGACTTCTACTCCATCACCATCCGATAATAATTCATTGCATATAAAACATGCATCACTCATGATATTGAAGACCATGGTCTGTCATTTTAGCAGATTTAGCTGACTACAAAGACAAAACGTTCCAAGTCGAACAAGATTACTATCCACTATCTCCCGAAGTCAGGAGATTACATGAAATAAAAACTGAATCTATCATCAAAAAATTCAAATAAATATTTTCTCAGCATGGCATACCTGCTATAGTAAAAAGCGACATTAGGAGATCAAGGAGTTTGCTACTAAATATGTGTTAAAATGGAAAAGATCAAGCCCTGAATATAATCAGTCCAACGGCCAGGCGGAGTCCGCAAGATTAGTAATAATTATTGTTGATAAAGATCTAGCGTTATTGGCATATCGGAACACTACTATACGTTGTGGTGCATCACCTGCCCATTTTTTGTATATGCTAGACACATAGTGAAATATAAGAAAGATTGGATTGAAGTTTGGATATAAACATGCAAAGAGAAGGAGTAATAGAACAAAAATTGTATGAGCCGACAACTATAATATAGATATCGCAGAGTAATAATTATTCTAGCGCTTCATAGAGTTTCGAAAAATATTTTCCAAAGACAATGACCTTTCAACGAAGAAGCAACAACTACTTCCCGGGCCATGGACGCCGACGGATATTGAATTACACTTCAAAGTCGAACGGGGTTGATATATCCACAATATCAGACAATATATTCAATATCAACCACTCTGGTTTGCAATCAGAAGGGACAACATAACTTGTAGCTTGTAGACCGATTTCGGCGTAATTGCGCCTCACCAGTACAATGTATATGTTCTCCGTGCGAGAGCTAGAAGCCTAATCACGGACTGAAGATACACCAAAATCACAATCAATACATGTCTTCCAGTAACGGAAGAGTAGAAGTTGTGACAGTAGCGACATCTTCACCTCCAACCGCAAACCAAAATTCGAATATCTGAGAACAAGACACGTTTTTTCAAAACTTTATGAAGCGTTAGAGTAATAATTACTCTGCGATATCTATTGGTAACGGGCTTTATTAAATACGACAATATCACAGTAAACTGTGGTAGTACATTAAAGATTATTATAGGCAGAGAAAAATAGTCTTCAGCTTCACTCGAAATCTTCGACGTCAGCGTTAGATATGCCAGCCTGAAGATACAAATAAACCACGAAATATTGGATTATTATACTCAACGTTTTTTGCTTGTAAAAAGCTAATTATAAAAGGGCATGTAGTGTATAGACATTTTATGAAAAGGTATGAAAGTCATAATATAATAACATCGTTTATTTAGATACTTCCATCACACAACAGTCATTTTGATAAAAAATTAGAATTATCATACTTATTTGAGCAGCAACATCAACTTTTCAACTCCAAAGCGATTTGACGTAATGTCAATGCTTGTTAATTTGTCAAAGTCAACTAAGTACTGTGAAGATCGTTCAGTAATCAAATAATGATATTGAATGCCTAAATCACAAGAAATTAATAGTATATTATTCAATAAGCATATAATGACTTATTTATTATTCACGAATATTATACAGTGTGGAAACCACTTATGGAATAAAATTATTTATGTCATTATTTTGGAAAATTATAAGAAATGCCTAGACACGTCAACTTTTGAATTGAGTTGAGCGTTATGTAAACATAAATTTAAATGTACGGGGTGATTCCAGTGATGGATTAACGCATAGGCCCGTGAGGCCCGGGCCTAGGGCGGCACGATTTGGGGGGGGGGGTCAAAATTTTCAGAACGTTAAAATTCAAGAGCCGAAGAAATATACCAAAAATTTATTCTTAAATTGGCTCTGTTTTTTTTTAATTTATTAAAAATTTGCTATGGACTATAAAATACTTCATTTTCTTATTGACTTATCAATTTAAGGGTGCATTATAAATATTTTGATGGAATCAATTATAGTCTAATTATCGAATAACGTTATTAAAAAGAAACAATCGAATTGATAAGCTTCTTTGCGAATTACTAAATGACTTTTCACCTTTGTATCTTTGATGAGATTACTCTTACATATATAAAGCATTTGAAATCGCTTATTGGTTTTTAACTTCCCGGTTTTTCTTTGAAAATCGAAGATTTAAAAAAAATAGGGACGTTATTGTTTTCACCTCGATTTTCAAAAATCTTGTCATCGGATCTTCACGTTTTGAGGTCCTAGGAAGATATTCGGAGTAGTTCCAGCGTTGTAAGCAAAATTTTTGTCGTACGATATCTCAAGAACGAATCAACCGATTGAGACCCGTGACACAGTGTTCGAATGGGTTCACCAAGACTTAGATCTGATTGGTTTTTTGAGTCAATCGTTCGATCGGTTTCAAAGATATTCAATGAATAAAAATCGAAAAAAATTTTTTTTTCCGTTTTCTTGAAATAACTTTGAAATTTCAGAACCAATCGATTTTATAAGCTCCACATATGTTTTTTTGTGCTCAAAAAACTGTGTCGAATGCCGCCAACCGGATCAAAATTGAACGACGCGTTTAAAAGATATCGCAATTTAAATCATATTTATTCCATATAAAATTTTCTTAAAAATGAATATTCTAATTAGTTATAAAGTATCCTAATGATTTTGAAGAAACATTAGGGAATGAATGTATTCATTTACAATGTCAGCTCAAAGATTCCCTAGCGAATACGGAAGATGTACGCTCCGCACAAGAAATATTGCATTCTCGGAAACTTCGAGATGTTGATCCGAATGTAGACATTGCTCTGCGTATTTTTTTTAGTATTCCCGCTACCAACTGTTCAGGAGAAAGATCTTTCTCCACCTTGAAAAGGGTTAAATCTTATTTACGCGCAAGTATGGGCCAAGACAGACTTAATGCTTTGGCATTACTGTCTATTGAACCTTAACTAGTTCAAGAAATTGATTACGGTGACATAGTTGCTGATTTTGCTCGGGCAAAAGCCAGGAAGAAGAGATTTACAGATTGAGCAATACATTATAATTTGAAAAAAATGCTTATTATCATTTGTTATGCTAGCTAGAGTTTAATAAAAAAAATTTGTATTATTTAATAATTATATTTGAATAAAAAATAGAGCACTCTCTAATGCTTCTCATTATGAGTCGTGTAAAAAATA
Organism: Galerucella pusilla; assembly: GCA_910591695.1. Taxonomy (NCBI): domain Eukaryota; kingdom Metazoa; phylum Arthropoda; class Insecta; order Coleoptera; family Chrysomelidae; genus Galerucella; species Galerucella pusilla. Next base: position 79,692 of record CAJUYI010000705.1, on the reverse strand, counting down.
AAAGCTATATTTTTATAACAATTGTGAATCAAAATATATATAGAATTTTGTTGATCTAAAAGGGCGGCGTATCAGACAGGGCCTAGGGCGGCAATAAGCCTAATCCGCCACTGGGTGATTCACGCAAGTATGCCATAGTCGGTGTTGTTTTTTTTTAATGAATTACACTGTATATTTGTATATTTTTGAAATCCTCTTAATGAACCAATTCCAACAAACTAAATAATGTATGGTCAATTATGAATTATATAGGGTGAAATTTAAAAATTAATAATTTATTACACTTGAAATAAGGTACTTTTTTAAATTAGCTAAATATGGATTTATCAAAAATCTGAGCTAACTAATTATTAGACGTATTTGTATATTAAACAAAACCTGCTACGCCCATGAATTTTATCATAAATACCTAAAAATTGCCTAAAAACGCCAATAAATAGACAAAATCGGTAAATAATGTGGATTGTTTTAAATCGGTAAATAATGTGGATTGATTTCTATTCTGTCAGTTGTTGATGTGTTGACAGTTTATACTGAAAAAGTAAAATCTTTGTCAAACACTCTTTTCTTGTCGACATAACAATGAAATATTTAACTGAAACTCGCCGAATTGAGATTTTAATGATGATCGGGCACGGAGATAACTGCAGAAGTCAAGTTGAAGTGTTTTTAATCACAGGTAACCCGAATTGCCTAATATTTCACAAAGTAGTGTGTCTAAGGTTCATGCACAATTCAAAGAACTTGGACATGTCAAACCATTGAAAAGAAAACCACACTTCGTTGAAGATGATGTGAAATTAGATATTTTGTTAAGTGTCGAAGAGAATCCAACTTCAAGTACACGACAAATTGCCCGTGAAAATAATGTTAGTCATACAACTGTTTTAAGATGTCTTCATAAAGAAAAGCTTAATCCCTACAAATTAACTTTTGTGCAGGAGTTAACAGAAGACGATCCAGATCGTAGAGTGGACTTCTGCGAAAGATTGATGAATAAGCTGAACAGAAATGAGATAGCTTTTGTACCATTCTTTTTTCTGACGAATCAACATTCACATTCAATGGAGAGGTAAACCGACAGAACTGTAGATATTGGTCAGCAGAGAATCCTAATTGGATGCGTGAGACACATACTCAGTACCCTCAAAAGGTGAACGTTTGGGACGGTATCATAGGCGACCATATTATTGGTCCTATATTTATAGATGGAAATTTGACAGCTGCAAAATATTTAAATATGCTTAGAAATGAAGTTATTCCTGCGTTGGCAAACTTATATCCCAACGCAATAGATCATAGCTTACCGAATGAAAATGTTTGGTTCCAGCAAGACGGGGCAACACCCCATTATGCTTTAATGGTAAGAACTTATTTAGATGAAATCTTTCCCAATAAATGGATTGGACGAAGAGGTACCATTGATTGGCCAGCTATATCACCAGACCTTACGCCGCCAGATTTTTTTCTGTGGGGTTATCTCAAGAAAAAAGTATATGCAACACAACCAACTAGCATTGTAAACCTTAAAAACAGGATAACTACAGAAATACGGAATATTTCACCTCAAACTTTAAACAAAGTTAAGGAGGAGTTCTATAGGAGACTGTGCTATTGCCAACAACTAGGTGAAGAACATTTCGAACATTTATTTTAATGTATTAAAATCAAATACATCAGGTATTTTATATATGAGTTTAATAACTGTAAAAATAAAAATTCTACCCTGTATAATTCATAATTGACCATACATTATTTAGTTTGTTGACTTTGGCATTCTTGCGTGAATCACCCTGTACATTTACATTTATGTTCACATAACGCACAACTCAATTCAAAAGTTGACGTGTCTCGGCATTTTTTATAATTTTGTAAAATAATGACATAAATAATTTTATTCCATAAGTGGTTTCCACACTATATACTTAATATTACCCATTATTTGCGAGTAGAATACTATATTTTGTCCACGTACTATCAAATACCTGTTTATAAATGAATTTTTTTTGCTCCTTTTCTCCAATTTAGGAAGGGATCATAAGCTTTTATATATTATTTTTTCGACTTTTCTGGCAATGAATTCATTCTGTTTTTTTTTTCGTTTCAATTTAAATTCAGTATAATAATCAAAATTCTCACAATCAGCTATAAATTATTCAAAACTTCAACCTATTTGTCGGTTGTGCATGGAAGAGGAGGAAACAGTCTCTCACATTATCTTCAATTGTGAAGCATTATCGCATTGGAGATATAGACTCCTGGGACTAGAGCATCCAAGAAAGGATTTCTCCAAGAAGGGCCTAGTGTAAGGATTGTTGAAAGGAGGTGTTGAGCATGATAAGGACTACTGGTCTCTTCATATGAATGGCACAACTAAGAGCACAAAAGTAAAGTAACGAAAGCATCCAAAAATGGATAAACAACCAGGCGTTGCGCTAGTGGTATGAAACCCCAGGATAAAGGCAAGCACAATTATTCCTTAAAAGCCCTTCGGCCAAACTGTCACTGTCAAGAAACGACGAGAATGATGGTGGGAATGCTGACCGGACATTGTATGCTGAGAAAACATATGCACACAATTGGCCTAGCAGATGACAGCCTATGCAGGCTCTGCCAGGAAGAAGACGAAGCCGCGGAGCACATACTCTGTGAGTGGAAAGGCCTAGCAAGGGTGCGGAGAAGAAAAACCGAGGGCAGAGAGCTACGCAAGGGAGGCGTTATCCGGGCTATTAAGTTTAATAAAAAGAATAAAGCTAGATATCGAGCTCTAAATATGGGGAGGACCACAATAGATCTGCAAAGGTCGCAGTGGGAAAGGACAAAGAGCCACTCTAATTTTAATTTAATCTAATCGGCTGAGGTGCCGAGGACTCTAAGCCTCTGACCTGTGGTGCTGAATCAATCAATCAATCATACGCTGTATATACTATAAGTTGAATAATAATTTAGTATGTCAACGTGGCGAAGAGTGATAATTTTTATTAATCATGTTGTGGAATTATTATTCAAATAACCCCCAATATATTTTCCTCGAAAAAGTGAACAATAGCGAATTGAAGCAAGAGCAAATATTTTTTTGAAAATACTTTGTAGTTATTTAATTTAATGTGAAAAATCTTTAAAAAACTTAACAGCGTCATCTTCAGAAGGAAATTTTGGATAAAGGTAAAAGTTTGCGTTTGGCAGGAGGGTTCCTGCACACCCTGTATAAAACATGCATTATTTCATTAATTATTTTCAGATAACTGGGCGAACCCTTTTCCCCAATATTCTTCAAATAATAGTTCTTTACTCTAGGGGAAAAGTGCAATTTTAAATTTTTCAAGTACGTCTAGGGGTTTTGAAAAAGTTGGAATTTAGTCCTTTGAATTTTAGTTGACCAGTGTTGACATTCAAACCCAAGTGAATACTGGTTATTAATCCATTTGTTCCACAAACCGTTACTACCCTTAATATTCAAAAAATACAGTATCTCATCTTACATTTCTAAACCGTAAAAATAAACAGGCGTGTGTAACTTTTTTTTCCTGATTGTTGTATCAGAATCTGCTCTACTAGGGAAGTGAATGAACTAAATTAAAATTTGTGTGTCTACCATTCAAGCGTGTTTGAAAAATGTCAACCAAATACTCGCCTTATTCATGCCATTCCCCATGCTGGCGGGGAAGCCGCGGTAAGCTTTTCAGCCCCCGTTTTGGCTGTTCCTCTGCCCGAACACGATACAACTGGATCTAGGACTTCGAAAGGAGTTTCCAGAGCGATTCTGTTCTACGTAGAGGTGGTTCATTATTGCGGTGAAGGTTACAATAATTTTTGGCGCGAAATAGATCCGACATAGAGGGAGGGAAAATTTTGGAAGTTTTCCAAAAGTAAAAGAGGAAGTTCCTTTTGAAAAGTTATGTTACTTGAAAATGAATTTATGGCAAACGGTTACTTGGTTTTGTTTATACAGGATGTAAACGTACTTGCCAAACAGAAGTTCTATACAATATGGGGATAGTATAAGTAAAATAATTGAAAACTGAAGCAATATATTGGTAAACAGGGTGTTAAGAAAGTAGAGAGACTGAAAATAATGAAAGTACTATAGGGATGGTATTTCTTAAATTTCCAGATTTTGTCTGTCTAGCTGCTATAAAATACCTTGTATCACATCAAATCAATTTATTTCCATATGTTAATACAAAATTAATCAATGAAAAAAATTAACAAAACCTGATAAGCTTGTTCGGTGATAGCAGGCTAATCTAGCAATTTAATGTGTAATATAATATATTATGATAAGCAGTAAGGAAAAACAATATACGGGGTTGGAATAAAGTATGGAATCAAGTAAATGGAATGGAAAAATAGTATATTAAAGTATAAGTGGATATCAAGGTCTTTAAAACACGCTTCGCCGTCGTGCTCGAAATAGAGCATGTGTTTTAAAGACCAGTTATCCAAGAATACTTCACGCTATTTTTTTTATTGGTGCACTTTGAAATTATAAATACTGGTCTATAACTACTACAACAACAAGAAATGAAAATCATAGATGGAAATAAGAACTAAATGTCAAATGGTTGAATTCGTGATGAATATGATGTATACCTTGCGTTGTCATGGAAATGAGAAAAACACCAACTAATTTGTATTTTGATGGAAGTTCAACCTCATTGAGTTCTGTGAATGTCAATAGTATTGATTTAAATACCATTTCCTAAGATTTGAAAAATCGAAATATTAATATTACAAACAATACCAACGACACTTTCCATTTCCATTTATAAATTTGAAATTGTTATTGTTCGACTAAAAGTTTTGACGTTTTACAAACTACTCCTGTCAGATCAATAATGAAAAAATTGTGATTTATACGTGATTAAGACTTCGTTTCTCGAGTTGTTGATGTTGCCATGGTAACCTTAAAACACGCGCGTTTTTAAAGTTCGATTTAAACACGCTGAGGCGTGCTTTAAATAGGTAAAATGGTTCACCAATAAAAAAATTCATTTAATGTTCATTTTGTTGAAATGCCAACAACTTCTTCAATTTACATGGGACACCCTATATATTTTTACAGATTTTTAAAAAGCTTGTTATTTTGGATTCATACATACTGAGTTTAGTGTTAGAAAATTTGTAAAAACGAGGAATAGCTCTCTGTTAGGTGTACTACAATAGGGGTACATTTCATTATTTTAAAATGATGAGAAACAAAATTAATTCAAATGTTCAAAATGTTCGCCGTTTACTGACAATATGCCATCCTTTTAACAAATTCTTGAGTTCCTCTTTCCAAGACTTCTCCACGTATTAGTTCACATTCATCAATGATTATTTGTCTCAATTCCTGTGAGTTTGTTAGTCGTCTAGCGTGAACACGTGATTTTAGATAACCATAAAGAAAAAAATTTAACGGGCTAAGATCCGGAGATCGAGCAGGCCCCTCTATGAATCCTCTACGTCTAATCCATCAATTCGGAAAATTCGCATCCAGAAAATCCCTAACCCGTCTATCATAGTGAGGAGGTGCTCCATCTTGTTGGAACCAAACATTTTGTGGTAATTGCCCATTCTGTTTAAGTGCAGGAATAATTTCGTTATTTAGTAGATCCAAATACTTGTCACCATTCAAGTTTCCGTGGATAGAAAATGAGACTATAAGACTATTTTCGACAATTTCCATCCAAACATTCAACTTCTGTGGATGCTGGGTATGTGCTTCATGAATCCAATGAGGATTCTCATTTGACCAATACCTTGAGTGATGGCGATTAACCGTTCCATTTGAACAAAAAGTTGCCTCATCGGAAAAAACTATGTAAGAAGTAAAATTTTTGTCGACATTAGGTACAGATGTCCATTAGCCGTTCGCAAAATTCCAGCCGTCGGTCAAAATCATCGTCTGACAATTCTTGAACCAACTGTACTTTATACGGAATATACTTTTCACTTTTTAATATCTTTCCTACAAAACGTCGACTGATACCATGGTTTAGTGCCAAATATGTGGTGGAAGTTTAAGGTGATTCTTCTAAATCTATTGCAATATTTTGTTCAATTTTTTTTTAACTTTAAATTAGAATTATGACACACTTCTTCATGAGTTCTAGCACGATCATAATAACCGATCATCATTATAATTTCAATACGCTCTTTTTCACTTAATTGAACCATTCTAAATTGTAAAATTTATTTCCGGTAAGTAATTAGAATTTGCACTTTTGGAAAACAAAAGACGTAATAAACTATGCATAAAAACAACATCAATTACCTAGTTTATCTAAATAGTTTTTTGCTCTAATGCAAAAAACTCAAAGGAGGTTGAAAAAAGTGCTATATCTATATTCCTCGTTTTTACAATTTTTTCTCACTAAACTCAGTATGTATGAATTCAAAATAACAAGCTCTTTCAAAATCTGTGAGAATATATAGGGTGTCCCATTTAAATTAAAGAAGTTGATGACATTTCCGGTTAAACCGGAAGTATATTATAAATAAATAAATTTACATTAGATGTATTTTGTTCCATTGCACTTACCTGCAAACTCTCATAAATATCTTTCTTTTCCTTTAAAAGATATTCCATGGTTCCATACTTTATCCCAACCCTGTATATTTATATGTAACCAATATGCGTGATTAATTATCATTATTCATAAATTTCATTTATAAATTTCTATATTAATAGATAATAATAATAAATGAATAAATAAGTATATATTAAATAAAGGAATAAAGAATGATACTTTTTTACCTGTTTTAATGAAGGGTCAGATTATTTCAGGAATAGGTAGTAGATGATATCGAATTGAAGCCACATGTTAACTTGACTTAACCAAGTATGTTTAATAACAGTCTTTTCATGACCCAATCAAATTATGTATATACAGGGTATACCAACTTTACGACAAACTTGGGTATATGGGTTATTTCAAGAGATATCAAAAAATGCTATAAACAAAAAAGGTAGATGTCTCTGAGGTCCATATTTTGAAATTATATCGAACTATACAGAGTGCTGCATAACTCCGTTACAAACCAAACATAATGTTTTAAATGGGAACCCCTGTATATTATAGCGAATTCAGATTGCTTACATTTTTTTTTAAACTTTTGATATGAGGTTTTGCTACGTTATACAGAGTCCTTCAAAAGATATGGACACGTTTATGTGAAAATCGTAGGCAAATCAACGCTCTGTAGCTTGTTGTACCTTGAAGAAGAAAAATGTATTTTGCCATACAAAGTTTCGTAATATGATGTTATATCTCCGTATTCTATTGATTTTCAATTATTTTCTTTTTAGTATACAGGGTGGACGGAATCTCGAACCTGTCATTTTCTTTCTTCTTTCAATGGAACACCCTGTATTTTATAGCAAAAATGGAATCTTCGATTATGTAACTTCAATTTTTGTTCAGCACTTCCTATGCCCAAAGTTTATAAAAACAGAGTTATTTTGTAATATTTATTGTAAACTAAAATTCTTGACCTATTATGTGAAAGCAATATGTTGTATGTTACAAAAATCCTAATTAATAATAAATTCCAATAAATAATTCATTTTAAACAAAACTAACCACCAGAAATATAATCCTAACCTAACCTAGCCTTTAAAACAATACTAAATACATTGCAAGTGGCACAAAATTTACTGATTAAAATTATTTATCGAAGAAATAGACTATACCCGACTGATCTCTTGTATAAAGAAACTAAAATATTCAACATCCATTCAATATATATTTTTAATTGTTTGAAAAGAATGTTTTATGAAGAAAAATTAGATGTAAGCTCAGTACAAAGTCAGACTCGCTCTTCCACGAACTTAGATGTTAGAATTAGTTTTTTCCACAAAACCACAACTCAGCATTCTTTCACTTTCCAAGGTTCAAAAATTTATAACATTCTGCCAAAACATCTGAAAGAAATGAAAAAATATCATACATTTAAGAACGAAGTGAAACATTTTATACTTTCCAATCCAGGAAAATTCAATTCATTATAAAGCGTTTTTCATCATCTTACTATACAAACATATTATAATGTGATACCATACTTTTGATCTTAAAATACATATGTATTACATATAATATTGGAATCTTCCAACACTCTTTCTGCTCCATTATCAACTGAAAGTAAAAAAAGGACATTTTAATTACTGCAATTTGTATTTGTAATTGCCTAAAATAAAATATTATATAGTACTCACCAAAATATGTAATGAGTGTGCCGTGTTTTTAAGCTACAGTACAGGCTTCCTATCCTAGTGTAGTTTCCTTCCATGGGATACTCAAAATTTCGCATTTTTATAAAATAATATGTAATGTACTTAACAAAACCAAATTGAATAAATTGAATTGAATTGAAATTGAAAATTGAACCGTAATATTAAGCTAAAGGTTCAAAGTGTTCACAGTTAACATCAATGCAATTCTGCAGTCTTAGTTGAAATGATTGACATTTCTCAGCATATCAACGTTAGCAGATCGAAATGCCCCACTGATTCTCTCTTTCATGTCATCTCTAATAGCCGGGGGATTTCATAAACTTATTTTTTACAAGACCCCAAAAAATTAATATATTTTTGTTAAATCGGGAGACCGAGCTATGGCCAATCAGTTGGACCTCCTCTTATAGCATTGCATCGATGTTAACGGTGAACACTTTGAAACTTTGTTTAGAATAGATTGTTTATTAAAATTTATTATTAATTGGGATTTTTTGTTTCATACAACGTTTATTGATTTCACATAATATGTCAATAATCATGGTTTACAATAAATATTGCAAAATAACTCTGTTTTTATAAACTTTGGGTATAGGGCTTGACAAAAATTAAAGTGACATAATCGAAGATTCTATTTTTGCTATAAAATTCATATGAAAGAAGAAAGAAAATGACAGGTTCCAGTTTTCGTCCACCCTGTATACAAAAAAGAAAATAATCAAAATTTAATAGAATATGGAGATATTGCATCATATTACGAAACTCTGTTAGGGAAAATAAATTTTTTTTCTCCAACGTACTGTAGACTACAGAGCATTGATTTACATTCGATTTTCGCGTAAACGTGTCCATATATTTCGAAGAACTCTGTATAACGTAGCAAAACCTCATATCAAAAGCTCCAAAAAAATGAGAGCAATCAGATTTCGCTATAATATATAGGGGTTCCCATTTAAGAAATCATATGTTTGGTTTGTAACGGAGTTATGCAGCACTCTGTATAGTTCGATATATATAATTTCAAAATATAGACCTTAAATACATCTATTATTTTCGTGAATAACATTTTTTGATATCTCTTAAAATAACGCATATACCGAAGTTTGTCGTAAGATTGGTACACCCTGTATATAATCCTAAAGCAATTCTCCCACTTAGTGGTGTAGGGTGTGCTGCAGCTCTTCTTCCGTTACGAATTTTTTCCACTCTTTCCTGTTTTGAGCTGAGTCCTTTGCTTCTTTTCAGCTACTTCCTCTTTTATCCAGTAATCAAGCACTTACCTTCTCCCAAGTCTCTTTTGGTCTATCTCTTTTCCATTTATTTTTCAATTTTTGCTTTCCATATTCTCTTAACTGGTCTTTGTTCATCCAGACGTTGAAAATGTCTCCACAATTGTAGTTGTCTTTCTTCTATAATCTAAGGTTGACTGTATTCCTAGTATACTTTGCCATGAATACCGAATTCATTAAAAAAAATATATCTAAAGAAACGAAATTAAAAGTACATATTTAAATCAATATATCGACCCATACTTACATATGGATGCGAAGCATGGGTGTTAACAGGACACCAAAAAAGTAAAATATAGGCGACAGAGATGAAAAATTCAAGAGACTTAAGATTGAGAAGTGCACCAAAAGGGGATATCATAAAAAACATAGATATAAGAAAAGACCTAGGAATAAAATTATGGGCCAAGCAGTATTTGCTGTCATCAAACTTCAGCTTTGAACAGTTTACCTAATGTAATCTAAATGTATTAAGCAGTTATGGTTCCAAATATTCCAGTGGGCATAATTCAATCAATAATGTCTACCAATAATTATAAACATACACACATTCCCACAATCCCAGATAGCACAAACACGTTTCAAAGACGTTTGTTCACGATGTTCATGACGTTTCAAAGATGTCCGTTAATATCCAAAATATGTTTTGAAGACGTCTTTAAGACGTACAGCGTTACAAAACAAGGCGTCTTTAAGACACACAGCTTTGGACGTGTTTATATGGCGTGCCGTTTTGGTATTTAATAACATCGTTTTAAAAGAGGAAAAAAATATATATCTCTTCTTTCAAACATTTTTATTCCGTAATTATTCTGTTGAAGAATTAAAATTATGTTTTTCATAATAATAATACGGGAATTTCTATTATGAAAAACATAATATAAATTGCCGATTTAAAATTATGAAATACATAATAAAAATTCATGAATTAAAATGATGAAAAACATAATAGAAATTCAATTTCCATTATGTATTGAGGTTGCCTATACTAATCTAATGCAAGTACCTGAAATCGTATAGTAAATGCATTACTACAGAATAGGCAACCTCAATACATAATGTAAATTGAATTTCTATTATGTTTTCAACAATTTTAATTCTTGAATTTCTATTATGTTTTTCATAATTTTAAATCGGTAATTTCTATTATGTTTTTCATAATGGAAATTCGTGTATTATTATTATGAAAAACATAATGGAAATTCAACAATCAAAATTATTGAAAACATAATGGAAATTGAAGAAAAAAAATTAGGAAAAACATAATCCAAATCCGTTTTGTATTATTTATTCAATAATTTTTATTCCTGAATTTCTATTATGTTTTTCATAATTTTAATTCTTGAATTTCTATTATGGTTTTCATAATTTTAATATTTTAATTTCAATTATGATTCTAATAATAATAATACACGTATTTCAATTATGAAAAACATAATAGAAATTACCGATTTAAAATTATGAAAAGCATAATAGAAATTCAAGAATTAAAATTATTGAAAACATAATAGAAATTCAATTTACATTATGTATTGAGGTTGCCTATTCTGCAGTAATGCATTTACTATACGATTTCAGAGATTAGTATAGGCAACCTCAATACATAATGGAAATTGAATTTCTATTATGTTTTTCATAATTTTAATTCATGAATTTTTATTATGTATTTCATAATTTTAAATCGGCAATTTATATTATGTTTTTCATAATGGAAATTCCTGTATTATTATTATGAAAAACATAATTTTAATTCATTAACAGAATAATTAGGGAATAAACATTTTTGAAAGAAGAGATATTTTTGTTTTTGTTTTTAAAACGATGTTATTAAATACCAAAACGGCACGCCATATGTTTATATACCGTCTTTATACTTGACGAAAATAAATGTTATAATGCCCTTTTATCTAATTCCACAAAATTGTATTATATTCATCACTCTTCTTTCACTAATTTAGCTAATAATTTTCATTGAAATATACTTTCCAACTTCAAAGTGTTAGATTTAGATTTAGAAGTGCTTTTTATTGAAAAATTTTACTTTCCACTTTTAGATACAGTTTTTCTGACTTTTCTCTTTCCTCCATAATATTCAACAACTATCTGATCTGAGTCCATTGTTAGGTTAGTTCCAAATGTTGATTCATGTGATTCTCATGTTAAGGGATGACATGAATAAGAAGTGTATGTCTGTGTCGCCCTCTACCTTTCAAGTGCTCAATAATTTAGTGATGCTGGAGACTTGCCACATTAAAAATTGCTGAAAGAGTTGAACGTCCACATTACCAACATATTTAAAACGTCTTTAAAACATCCCTGCAAAGGGGCTTTAAACTTGTCGTAAGAAGAACGTCTTAAAAACGTCCGTTTTACGTACCAGGACGTTTGGACCAAAGTAAGACATGAGCTGGACGTCTTTCAGATGTAGTGTGCTATCTGGGATATAACAATTTTACTTAACGAAGATCAACAAATGCAATTTGTTGAATAAAATACATCTAGATAATATAATAAATTTTACATTTATAAAGACTCACCCTGTATAAACAGTGAGCGATTAGAATAAAATCATTTTTTGGCGTAACAAAAGATTTTTTGTCATTTATTTTTTATCAGAAATGGTCTCACAAAATACTAGATTCGCATCCTCGGGATATAGGATATAATTTTCCAATTCAATCTCTCACCTCTTTTATAATTTTATTTTTGTGTAACAGCTCTCTATACATAAATATTGTCCATCTCTAACAAATTTGGAGCGGCGGCGCTCTGTCTATCGAATCCGGTCGATATGGGACACCACGAGGTGTCTATCAATGTTAGTGGAAACATACTTTTACATTTCAAAACACAAATACAATGCTATCAGTAACATACAATAATTAACAGTCGAAATGTGATATTGTGATATGTATACAGAGCGTTTCATAAAGAATGGGTCAAAAATAGACAAAAACAACTCCAATTCATCTCAGTACAATAGTGAACTTCCCATTTTTTTTCAAAAATCAAAAATCACTTGGCAAACATGGTTTGAAGTTGTGCTATATAAAATCATTTCAAACGGATTCGAAGTCGTGCAAACCGGCTGACGTCATTCCGTATGATTTTGCGCAGCTGAAGGTTGCGGGACACGGATCATGTTGTTTGCGCTCATAAAATTTATTTCCTGCTGTGTTCTTGTTTTGTGACCGTTAACTTTTGATTTTTACAATTTATAGCTTCAGATAAAACCAAACAAACTCATTATTATTTACCGACCCCCTTTACGGTTTGATAACAATAACCAATATCGCTGGATATCGCCTCAATATTATCGATGATTGGCATCACAGCATTGAAATGATTTCTGAATTTTTATGGTAGTACCGGGTGGCCAACTAAGAACGGCCGTCGGCCATATCTCAGGAGTGGATTATAGCACAGGTTCGGGAAAAAATTTTGTATAACAAAAGTGGCCTCGAGAAACGCCTGGAAATGATTTACAGAATTGTAGGTCCACCGCTAGAGGCCGTATTTGACAGTTAAAATTTTAAAATGCAAATTTTTTCAAAATTTACTCAATAGGCATGACGACAGCATAAAAAAATCGTCGATATAATGGTTTTAGGGGAAAGTTCATATTAAAAAAATTCAAAACACTGCTTTAGTTTTATTTAAAAAAATTCAGATTATTAAGATTTTCAATAAAATAAAACATTAAAATACTGCAATCGGCCATTTTGACTGAAAAACCAATCACAGCGCATGACGTCACGCTTAGGTAAACTCCGCTGTCAGTCAATACTCAATACACTCATTCTGTGTTTTGTTGTTGTGAATACTACTGATTACGCATTTGGATTGATCTTTTATTATTTCACGTGTCGTCTCCACTCTACTATAACAATGAACAATGAAACCAAGCTTTGTTAAGGCAAATAGCTCAAATTTGCCCAGGATTGTAATGATGTTGGGCGATTTCCTCGCAACAAATCAAGAATTTTGCTCGTCTCAGTTTAGAAACGTGAAAACTTCCTTGTAAGTGAATTTTGTATTTATCTTTACCCTAGATACAACGAACTTAGATATAATCAAACTAGTTTTAAGCTCATGCGAGTTTATTTAACTTTCATAGGTTGGCATATAAATTTACGGGGCATACATCCTGGTTTCATACGTACTTGTGATACTGACCCCATCACAAGATACTGTATATAATTTTCCATATCATTTGGCAAATGCAAAAAGAAAAGTAAACGATTGAAATTGATAGTGAGAATGATAGACAAGACCAAAACAAACATAACCTCAATAAATTAGTTATTCCATAGCCTCAATATTTCAACTATTTCACGTCAAACAAACGTTTTAAGTTTGAGAAATATAAATATAATATGATAACTTACATCAAAGTGGTCTTCACAGAAATAAAGTGGCGAATTCGTGACTACGTCGTTCGGGTTTCGCCTTGCGAGCTTCAACCACTTATCTCTTATTATTTTCTTTTGGAACATGTACAAACACTTTGTTGGGTGTTCTTATTGATGTGTTTTTACACTGCGGTACTGCACACCACTTTTATAAACTTTGGAATTCATTTTTATGACACGAATTTATTTAATGTTTTGTTTACTTTCTTCGCTACGCATAGACACAATGACATTTTTACCTAGGCGTGACGTCAGAGCCGACGCCATGACACCTGCGAGCTGTTTTCGCGCACTATTTAAAAAATATCAGTAAAATGGCTTCAAACTTCGTTAAACTTAAGTTTATTACCGAAATAAAGGTTTCTTCGTGAATAGTGAATGTGTACCCACATGACGGAAGAGTATTTCAAAATCTATCGTCACGCCTATTAAGGAGCATATTAAATATCATAATCACATTCCTCGACAAATTCTGCATATTTTTAATATGACAGGTTTAAGCTTATCTTTTCAAATAAGGGGTGGGGGAGAGTGGAAACCTTATTACGAAAAAACGCCTGTAATTCCGGTTCTGCTTGACCGATTTTAATAAACTTGATGTTGTTTGAAAAAGCTTTTGTTTAACAATCGAAAATTTGTAAATATAAAGCAATCTGGTCAATAACATAAATGCTAGAGGGCGCTATTTTACTTTTTTTTAAATATTGTTTTCTCGTAACAATTTTAAATGAAAGCATACAAACTGAATTAGATCTCTAAAAAGTAGACTAAATTAGTAATAAAACACTGCAAACCGCAATGCGATATCTCTTTCCTATCCTGAGAAAGAAACAGGAAAATGGCGGGAATTGATCTTTCAACGTCTAGAAGGCTGGTGAAGTAAGTTGTGCTACATATTTCTCAATTATATAAGAGTGTTATATTTGTTTTCAAGCGAAGTGTTAGTGAATCAAAAGCATAAAATATCAATGAAAACCGATATTTGGAAGTTCATTTAATTGGCCACCGAGGTCTCCAGACCTAAATTGTTTAAATTTTTATTTGTGGGGACGAGTAAAAGATCTCGCTTAAGCCGATAAACCCGCAACAAGAGCTGACATGGTTGAAAGGAAACGATAGACAATACGAAGTATTTCAAGGGCAGAAATTGAAGCTGC
>CAJUYI010000705.1:21462-59616 GCA_910591695.1 Galerucella pusilla | reverse complement strand
GACCCTTTTTCAACGTCAATTCAAATCAGTGGCACTGATCATGGCATACCGGAAGCTTAGTCATGACAACGACGATTTTGGATTTCTGTAACTGTCGTCACTTATCTCTTTTGACTCAACATTTATTTTCAATTTCAAATACCTATTTCATAATATGAAAAAAGGTTTTTTAGACGACACCATCTGAAAGTTTCTCGTTCTGTATTCATTTACATACCGAAAGTTGCGTTTTGAGTGTTCCATCTAGTGAAAGTGACAGTTCCGTACGGCAAAATACTTTCGGGCGCTCTGGTAGAGATATACACATTCCTTCTGCATTCAACTCGGCATCCAATCCAATTATTATTAATAATTGTCCTGGAGGTACAATCAACATTACATTTTGCAGATAATTAATAAATTAATATTGACATTGCAAATATCCACAAGTACATTATATTGTTTAGTAAATAAAATGTTCATAATTCTCTATTATTTATTTTCTTTCCTCAGTGTAATTGAAAAAGTCTTGGATCTTATGCGTCGTCTAAGAAATGTTGTGTACGCCGCGGCTGAAATACTACTTTGTTGGACTCGTCTCGCAATTTTCAGACTCGTCCAACAAAGTAGCACTTTCAGTCCTTGGCATACAAATAACTATTGTAAGGCGATTTTGCATTTTCTATGTCGAATATTATTTTAAAATCGAAATACCCATCCCAGCTTGTTCAGTTATCTTCAAATTGGCATATATTTTTTAGTGCATAGCGATTTAGCTTTAACGAGTAGGTAGGTAGTAGGTAATTTGGTTCTCATATTGTATAGAAGGGTCAGAAAAGGTGTTATTCGATTCCCAATATTTTAGCAATTGAATTAATAATTTATTTGCTGCCTACCGGGAACCAACCAACACCCGCTGCAACACGACGGAAATGGCACTTTAAAATGATACTTTCCATATCGCTGAGCCACGGAATACCTGTGGTTGTAATGAGATTATGATTCAATTATTTTTTGAGTGAATATACCCAAAATTTGTGGAAGTTATTTTTTTGGGCAGCACCAACGAATACCATCACGAGAACTCTGTATCTTGATAGAAATAGAAAAGGAATAGCAAGAAAAAGAAATTTCTTTCCATCGGAAAATGCTACCCTCTACCCAACCTGAGAATATTTGATTAATATTGTGATGTTTTTGACATTCACCCACTTGCCAGTAATATCAATATATCCAAGTTTTGTTGTCATGTCTTTTTATTGTACCATTCTATTAAGGATGTATAATTTTTTTTCCAATCTTCAAAAACTGAGAGTACCCATTCATTTGTTTCATAGCTAAGTATCATTGAATATTGACGTCTCTTATCGTTGTACCTCTAGTACAATGGTGAGGGCCGTTGATTCAAATCCTTCCAATATTACTGTACTCTTTATACTTACAATTTTTTTCTCATTATCATAGTCTTGCAGAATAATATAACAAAAACACCTCCCCCGACGAACCCTACGCTAGCTGTGAACTGTTGGGGCTCCTACGTTGTCTTCGCTGGTTTGCAAACTAGTGATATTCTAGTATAAAATGTTTGATGAACATATTTTTATTACATTTGTGCACGTTGAGTAGGGCCTTCCTTACTAAATAGGAATTTATGCGTTAGGGCTGTGTGTCCAATCCTCAATCGGGTAGGTTTTATTTGTTCATCGCTTGAAATCGATAGGAAAGGAGTTTCTATCAAATTTGTCACTATTTCATGCATTTTGTTATGGATTTCAATGCTCTATTTACATGGCCGCTTATGCATAACAAAATTCTTAACGACTGATTGAGCTGAGATATCGTTACCGGTATGAAATGTGATGGTACCCATAAGAGAGATACATTCCTATTGTCGGACTGAAGTTTGAAAAGTTGGTTCTTGATTTTGAGAATGACTTCGTGTTTTGAGTAGACGGTTTTTCAACTTTGCACAACCCTTGAAAAATCAGTAATAACTACACTGTTTTTATTGTCGTACATTTAATTTGATACGTAGATTACCTGTAAGTTCTCCAGTGACTAAGCTGCTGGTAGCCTTTTGTGGATTTGGATGCATCTGTGTACATTTCGTGGTGTTGTTAATAACAATCAAGTATTCTAAAGAAATGAGAGAGATTGGACCGTTACAGGATTGGTACAGTCTTCAGGAAATGTTTGAAAGTGTTTAAAAAAGGGATATTAATGATCCAAAGTGAGTTATTATAAGTGATAGGAAGTTTTGTGTGAAATTGTTGGAGGTCAGAACCGGTATCTTAAGAAGCTTGTTGTGGAGTGGGAGCAACTTTTTATTTACATAGATGTTTGGTAGCCTATTTGCTGATATTCTAGAGGTATAGGACAAAAAAAGCTTCTGAAATGACTTACAAATTGGATCATGGCTTTGTTCGGTGGGCATCGGTTGCTACTCTGAGGTCATAATTTTGAAGCCTTCCAATGTTTTGTATTTGAGTTTTCATGAATGGATTGTAAATTATTGCATTCCAAATTAGGGAATTGTATATCCTTAAGAGGTTATTGTATCAGACCCCCATTTATATTTGTTTTCGTTATTAAGATGACCGTCCAGCCTATACAGTGCTATTCAAAAGTCCCCTTCCCCCCTCGTATCTTTTGAACAGTTACACTTACATTAATAAAATGTGGAGGGTGAAAATATATTGTTTTAAACTTCTCTAAGAATGGTAATAGGTGACGAAATAGTAATAGATGACGACACAGTGCCACTCTGGCCAATAATTTTAAATAGGACCTTATGGCAAGTGATATCTTGTTTGAAAGGCATTGACATTAGCTGCATAGCCATATTAACTTTGTTGCAATTTCAGCAATTTCAGTATTACTGTCAGGAAGTAGACGGAGCACATCTCGAACACTTGCTATAAGAATCCATTGTTGATATTTGATAAATTAAATTTCAATAATTTTGGTATTTATTCAATTTATCCCTCAAAATTAGTTTAAGCCCAAACAAAATTAATATGGCTATGTAGCAAATGTCAATGCCTTTCAAACGAGATATTACTTGCCATAAGCCTTCGGCTCGTGCTGCAAATTTCATCCTCGTGCAAAATGGGCATCATTTTGTGCTCATTGCATAATATACGTACTATTTCGATGCTACAATGTTTTTTAATTATCCTCTGTATATTGCCTGTAGTATATTCATTATCCTTTTTGTTATTCATTTTGGGAAATCGAACCACAATCTTTTTTGTGTTTTTACTTCGACATTTTGGTAGCATTCCATCTATCGTTATTGTGAATAATCAAGTTTAATAAAATTTTGGTCGCTGTCTGACACTAGTGTAAAAATTCGATAACTAAACAATCAATAAAAATGTTGGGAGTTTATGACTGCAAAACTCAGTCACAACAGATTTATATTTTCAGTAGTAATACTATAAGTAGGTACTCAGGATATACATCGATAACTTGTTGCATAATTAGAAAGAGTGTCAGTTTGACAGTTTAAATAATCCGACCGTGAAGCGGGAGGGAGGAATTTGGGAACTGGTACTAGTAGTTACTAGGACTACTTCTAGAACCATAATTCCTTTTTTTTGATTTGTATTGTGACCTGTAAAATGATGATTTTTCTCAAACTTTATTAACTTGAGCTTCTGAAAAACCCATGACTTTTATTTGCCCTTCGGCCACTTCCATGCCCACTGCTGTGGTGAAAGCGTCCTCAAATGTAAAACCATGTACTGTTAATAAGCGGCGTTTAATTCCATCAGATCTTATACTAATCTGTCTCTTAACGAATCATTTAAAAACACACCAAAATTACAAAACTTGGCCAAATTCTCCAACCTAACTGAAAAAGCTTTGATACCTTCATGGGGATCTTGAAAAGCAATCACCAACCTTTTTGGACTGTAATGCTTCTTTAGTTCTTGTACCAAATCGACATAGGACTTAGAGCTTGGTAATTCTGGAGCGAGTAGATCTTTCAATACTCCCATAAGTTTCCCCACCAATCAAAGTAAGAAGCAATGAAACCTTCTTGACTCCTAATGTTATGTCCTTACACTTAAATAACTGCTCCATTCATTCCAAATAAGACGTGATATCAGATTCTTTTGTATTAAACGCCTCGATACTTCCTGTTAAATCCATTATAACTCCTCTTTTCAAATAACTTTATGAACTCACTAACGAAATTTACGCGTAACTTCAACTTAAAACATGTGGATGTCGTTATCCCATCCTCGTCGCCAATTATGTTATATATTCAATAATAAAAAGACGAGACGAGACTGAGACTGAACAAATACATTAAATAATTATAATTTACAATAATGTATTATATAATAGAATATTGAACTGGACTGATCACTGACATACTCATGTCAAACATAATATATCTTATATCACCATAGCTTTTTGTAGTGTCCAGTGTTCAGTACTAGTTTATAGTGTACAACGTTCGAACACTGCAGTTGGTAAGAGGTCCGTTGTATACTTAGACTATTAATAATAGTCTTAGGTTGTATACAATACATACAGTATAGGATCGAGAACACTACCCTGTGGAACGCCTCACTTTATTGGGAACTTGTTGGACATACTTTCATTTACTTTTGTTCGTAATTTTCTCCCTCCTATGTAGGATCTTGATGGGGGGATGTTTCTTGATTTTGTAGTTTAATCTCATATGCCAAACCTTGTTGAAGGCTTGGCTGACATCTAAGAAGGCAGATGTACAGTATTTTTTGCCTTCTAGGGCTATATTTATGATGTAAGATATGCTGTGACTTTGTTGCATCGTAGAGTGTTCTTTCCTACATTTAGAAGTTTCTCACTTATTTCACAAAAAATTTACATATTTGCCGCTTGTATCCCAAAGAACAATTAGCAAAATAGAAAAGCAGTTTCGCGAGCCTGGTCATGTAAGAAAAATCAAAAAAGTAGTTGCCAATGCAGTAAGTGATGATACGAAATTGGATATTATACTTGAGTTTCAAGAGAACCCACATAATTCTGGTCGAAAGGCAGCCCCACTGTTCAGCGTTAGCCATACATCAATTTTTCGAATATTAAAGAAAAGTAAAATGCATCCCTATAAGATGATGTCAACTCTGGAGCTCATGAAAGACGATTTCGATAGGAGAACGTATTTTTGTGAACAAATGATGGCAATGTTAGATAACAATGTGATCTAATGAGATGTTTTGTTTTCTGATGAGAACACACTCACACTTCACGGTCAAGTTAATCGTGAAAACTGTCGTTGTTGGTCTAATGAGAATCCTCACTGGATAAGAGAAAAGCATACGCAGTAGCCTGGAAATCATGTCGTAGGTCCCTTTTTCATTGATGGCAACTTGAATGGAGAAATATTTAGAATTGATTCAAAATATTGTCGTGCCAACTATGACAAACTTTACTCGGTGGATAGGGAGGCACGAATCGAAAGAATGACCAGCACGATCTCCTGATCTGGCGCCATTAGACTACTTTTTGCTTGCTTGCGATTAGATCACTCACGCCTGAGATATTGATTAACGTTTGGAGACATTTCTATACTAGATTAGCATGTTGCCAAGACGCGCATTTTAAAATACAAATCGACGTGTCCAAGCGTTTTTCCCAACAGGCTCTCATTTATTCGTTATCAGATTTATTCCATTTGGCTGTTCCACTGATTTGTAATTTGGTCAGATATAGCTTTTAAAATGCCTAAGCCATTGAAACAAAAAAAGCACTAAATCAAAAGGACTCAAACATGATCAAAATATTTATTACGAAGCTCGTGTACAGAAAACGCTTATCTCAGGTCTCTGGCAGGGCGACTGTCAGATGACGTTACGTGGACTTGCCCTATGTAGCACTTTAGAGATAAAAGACAAGCTGTGGTTAATTGCTGTTATTACATTACCATTATACATTGAAAATGCCTCCTTTTTCAGTTTTTGGAACTTTAGTTCTTCACGCCAGGTTATGTTTGAGCGACCAGGGGTCGCGACACAAGAGATCTGACCGTTACGCGTTACGTTGCTTCGTTATGTGCCTTGCTTTCGTGCTTTTATGCTCCGACCGGGATTCGAACCCGGGTCGCCCGCGTAGAATGCGAGCATTCTACCACTGAACCACCGATGCTATATTAAAATTCTATGCAAAGCTGGTATTCGCAGTGCTGGTGATCTACTTGAATTTGTTCCGATAAATTTTTACTTTTATTCCAATAATTTTTTTGGGCGATTAAGGGGTCTAGCACATTTACTTTTCGAAATACAGGGTGTTGAAATTTTGAAAACTTGAATGTTTTAATTCGATAACTTTAAAATGGATGGATAAATTGATTTGACATTTGGCAGGTTGTTTTTAAATGTAAAAGGGCATATTATGAAAGAAATAGTAGTTTGTGCAACTAGTGTGGATATGATGGCCATATCGTACGAGGACGAAGTTTGAGCACGACGCCGTAGGCGGAGTGCTCAATCGTTCAAGTGCGATATGGACAATCTACACGAGTCGAGCAGCATATTTTTTCTACGACCCACTTAAAAAAAATCTACAAAATAAAAATGTTTATAAACTGTAATATAACTTGAAATTAAAAATTTAACAATTCATTTTTATGTTTCCACTAATTTTGTGGTAAACGTACAATTCTTGAATGTCCAATTTGCACAATGCTACGGTTTCCTTTTTTAAATATACGATGATGTTATAAGTGGATGTTGCTAGTCCGACTCCCTCATGAAGGGTACCGTACCATTATCTATTATAATGAATATTCTGCTAAATATTTCAAACGTCTACCTGTTGTCGTTATTAATATCAAGCAGAATAATTATTTAAAAATAAAATTAACAGTAAAAAAAACATGTTCACAGGGAATCGAACCCGGGTCTACCGCGTGAGAGTCTGGTTTGCTTACTACTCAGCCACAGAGGCTTTGCAAATTGTTTATCTATAACGTCAAATGTATTACATACTTTTTGCTTAAAAGGAACTAAAGTTCCTACCATGTGTCCCGCGACACGTTCTACCTTTTTTTCTTACTATAAAATTAATTTAAAAAATCGATGACAACCATTAGTTAATTTCAACCTTTTAACCGTGGCTGCCACTAATTTATATCCAACATTCGCCATTGATTATTTAAAGAGTATTCGATAATGTTTACTTATTTACCAAACGACATCCATTAGTTAATTGTTCTAGATTTCATAACTTTTACATCATATTATTCATATTTGGAAAATTATTAACAAATGAAGTATCGCCGTTAAATGTATGCCACTAATGTTTTTAACTCATATTAGGATAGCAGAATCTCTTCTCTTTGGCAAACATTAGTTGATTGTTTTTTTGTAGTCGCTTGGATTTGTATGACGTTTTTTTTTTATAATAAAGTAGTACCCAAGGAATGCATCCATTAGTTGATTGTTCTTATTTAATGAAAATTTTAAGATTTTCAATGTCCACTGTACCGTCGATTAGCAATTTATGGTTTTGGGGAATAGTCTTATTTTAATTGTGTTTTAACTCGATAGGCTTTCATTTAAAATAATGTCATGGGCTACCAGTCTATTGAATTCAATTACTTGAGAGATAATTTCTGGCGCAAAATAAAAATGTCACATATTAAAGTACAACTACAAAAATTAAGAAGTAAAAACATTTTGTTCTCCTAAATTTATTGTTCATGGAAGAATTTAAATTAACAGGAATGCTTATAACAATATTTAAATGCTAATTATATATAAATCGATCAAAAATAGATTGTAAATCTAAGTTTAATATATATTTTCGATGTAGTAACAAAACATATATTTTATAAATAATCGTCTTAAATAATTAATTATTAATTATCAAAAACAGCAGAATCTTGTAGACGAAAAAGAGAGAAATTTATAATAATCACGATTAATTAATTGACTATATTTATAGTAAAAAGGAACGTGCGAAAAATTAAGTACTATTCTATTAATATTTTTATTTTCAAAGATGTTAGGTGCAATGGAAGCTAGGTAGTACGTTCCTGTATACCGAAGACAAAATACCTAATATACAATAGGTATCTATATTGTACATTTTCTAAGAACCAAGAAGACTCTGTTATTTTTGAAATCTATAATTTCGTTCCAAAAATTTCCTACGGAATATTTTTTACTAAATAAACCCGTTGGCGTTTTTTTGTATTTTACATGTGTCTGGTATTTCCAAAATTGATCCCCGATTGATTGGCACCTTTGTTACTTCCCATTTGTAGACCTATAATAGTTTGACCAGCTTTAAGTTTTTCCTCTGAGAAAACACGCTCGTTCTTTGCTGCTTCTTTTGGTCCAATGTGTGGTTTGCCATATTTGTCCGCCTGAAAATAAAAATTGTATTAACTCACAGCTCACATATAAATGTGTCACAACTGAGCAACAACAAAAAGAACTTATAATTTGTAAACTACATTAATCAAAAATGCAATCACAATGAGACGGATGCATTACATAATATGACCAATGTATATGACGTTTTGGTATTTAATAACATCGTTTTAAAAAGAAAAACAAAAATATCTCTCCTTTCAAAAATGTTTATTCCCTAATTATTCTGTTGATGAATTAAAATTATGTTTTTCATAATAATAATACAGGAATTTTCATTATGAAAAACATAATATAAATTGCCGATTTAAAATTATGATATACATAATAAAAATTCGTGAATAAAAATTATGAAAAACTATACTATATCTATATTATACTAATCTGATGCAAGTACCTGAAATCGGATAGAAAATGCATTACTGCAGTATTGGCAACCTCAATACATAATGTGAATTGAATTTCTATTATGTTATTAATAATTTTAATTCTTGAATTTCTATTATGTTTTAAATAATTTTAAATCGGTAATTTCTATTATGTTTTTCATAATGGAAATACGTGTATTTTATTATTATTATCAGAATCATAATTGAAATTCAAGTATTAAAATTCTGAAAAGCATAATGGAAATATAAGAATTAAAATTGTGAAAAGCATTATACAAATTCAAGAATAAAAATTATTGAATAAATAATACAAAACGGATTTGTATTATGTGTTTCATAATTTTTTTTCTTCAATTTCCATTATGTTTTCAATAATTTTAATTGTTGAATTTCCATTACGTTTTTCAAAATAATAATACACGAATTTCCATTATGAAAAACATAATAGAAATTCAAGAATTAAAATTATGAAAAGCATAATAGAAATTCAATTTCTATTATGTATTGAGGTTGCCTATCTTGCAGTAATGCATTCACTATTCGATTTCAGGTACTTGCATTAGAGGAGTATGGGCAACCCCTATACATAATGGAAATTGAATTTCTATTGTTTTTCATAATTTAAATTCATGAATCTTAATTATGTATTTCATAATTTTAAATCGGCAATTTCTATTATGTTTTTCATAATAGAAATTCCTGTATTATTATTATGAAAAACATAATTTTAATTGTTCAACGGAATAATTATAACTGGCCTGTTGGCTCTGCCAGTGCCAAAAACTTAGAGAAAAAAAAAAAAAAAAAACGGAATAATTACGGAATGAAAATGTTTGAAATAAGAGATATATATTTTTTTCCACTTTTAAAATGATGTTATTAAATACCAAAACGCCACGCCATAAATGTACCTATAACATATATATGGTATACAACATTCATTCGTTTGGGTTTTGCGGACTTCAATTAGCTGTATCTATGTATTTTGGGGTGACATTCACTGAGACCTAAAAGATCTATTGTGCCCCCTTACTTCTACTCAGTTTCTGAGGAGAGTCTGAGAAACTAGTAGTTTCTTTAGTCC
This sequence comes from Galerucella pusilla, assembly GCA_910591695.1. Lineage (NCBI taxonomy): Eukaryota > Metazoa > Arthropoda > Insecta > Coleoptera > Chrysomelidae > Galerucella > Galerucella pusilla. Next base: position 49,792 of record CAJUYI010000705.1, on the reverse strand, counting down.
TATTTTCCGGAGGAATTTTAGGATGTCTGCAGGCTTCAACTTAGGCAAATGTTCCTCTTCTATCCAGTAATCTCCCAGGTGCTGTGCTCTACGATTCTGAAGTGCTTTTCAGTTGGAAAGTATGTGGATGGAGGTTTCTTCTTCCAATCCATAATATTTGCATTCTTCCTCCTCCACTATTTTGAGCTTTTTCAGGTACCCATTCAGGCGACAATGTCCCGTAAGGATCCCTGTTGAAACTCTTAGCGCAGTTTTACTTTGACTTATGCATTCATTTGATCTCAACAGGTTGTAGTCACCCAGAAGAGTATTTGATTGTATAAGCCCTACTAGATCTTTCCAATGGTCAGATCTCCTCTTTTTCTCGGCTTTACCTCATTGTATAGTGAACGTAATATTTTTAATGCAGCTATCTAATCGTATATCCCCTTCAATTTATATTGCGGACTATGACGGTATCGTATCGAATTACAGTCGAACATTAAGCCGACAACTTTAAGTTCGCACAATATATTGTTATGGTTTTGGTAAGTATGCTTTTTTTTTGAATTTGATATGTATAAATTTTGTTTATTATAGTGTTTAATACTTACCTTTTTTTTTTTTATTTATTATTATTTAAAATTTTATTTATATTTTAGTTGGGCGCCATTAATAATTATCTCAGCTATTTTATGAGACTCTTAATTTTTATTTTATTATATTATTATTTGCATATTTTTTTCATACTCTCAGGGAATATTTTATTGTGAGGTCAAATTAAAATTTATGAAGACCGACTCGTGTTGAAAGTTGGCACTGAAGTATATTACTGCAATTGAACCATAGACATTAAAACAAAACAGCCACCTGTTCGTTGTGGAAAATTCCTTAGTTATATCGACAAAACTATGCCAGATATATCAGTTCGTCTTGATTAAAATTATAAATTCAGAGGTAGATGTACGCTTACCGGCACTTTGTAAGTATTCTTACTTATTTCACTTTTATTAATTGTAGGTATCACTGACTCCTTATAATTATTATGTTTATATAAATAATATATTATTAATCTTTTGAATATTTTATATAGTTTTATTAAGATTTTTACTTTTAATTTCAACTCAAATTTTTCTACGTCTTTCTCCCGCGGAGAAATTTATACAAGCCGTTGATTTTTTCATTTGTTTCCTAAACAAACTTTCTTTTGTTTTATTTCAAGCAATGAAATTCATTTTAAAAGTTTGTTACTAAATTGATATTTCCAATCTTTAAAAATATTGTAAGTTTATTCAAATGAAATTATGTTTTAGTTTCTATATGGTGTTTGTTTCATTTTTATGTTATTGTTTTTATCATTGCAGTGGTCAAAAATTTGTATTTATATCTTTTATAACCTTAAAATTTAGGTTGGTATTTTACACGATTTGCTTGAAGTTGGTACTCCTGTTTTTATCTGTCAATTTATAGCTTAAATTCTTCGATTATACAGGGTTTATTAAAATTGATTAATAATTTAGAATATAGTGTTTGCCAAAACTTATTATAAAGAATGTTATTTATTTTTATTAATATTATCAGTTTTGCATGTTTTAATTTGACTTATTTATTAGTTTATTTTTATTATATTTATTTTATTGTGATGAATTTATTTAACTAGTAACCAAATAACAGAGTTGGTCGTATTGCGTTATGATTATTTTTAAATGATTTATTTTGGGTATGTTCATACCATAACAATATATTACGTCAAGTATACCTTCAAATTTTTTCCTACTCCTATTCCAGAAGCTTTGTGTCCGATAATTCAACTTGGGTGATTTTCAGTGGTCCTAATGGTTGTAACTCCTTTATTTTTTAACATTTACGTGGAGGAGATTATTAAGAGATGCACGATTCTTAACTTTGGCTGCTAAACATAGTGTTAACAGAACAAAAAAATAAAATTATGGGAATAAAGGCAAATACTTATTCAAGGAGAGAAAGAGGTGTAACATGAAAGGATGGAATGAAAAACGAGATGTAAGAAAATACCTAGGAATACAATCAACCTTAGACTTTTTAGAAGGAAGACAACTGCAATTGTTAGAACGTTTACAACGAATGGATGAAGGAAGACCCGTTACGGTAGTAGGTATGGGAAGCGAAAAAATGAAAAGTGAACAGACCACCAAAAACTTGTGATAAAGTGATAGAAGAAACTGGAACGAAGCAAATACTTCTCTTAGAATCAGAAACAATGGAAAAGTAAGTGCAACACGCCTTACACCACTCAGTAGTGGAATATTTTATATTGCAAGACAAATTGAAGAACACACTACACAACTGCATTAACTTATTACGTTAAACTTATGCCTCTACGACGATTACAGGCAGTGCAATTGGAACAATTAGTCCGTTGGATACTGGAAGGTGTATCCCAGCAAAGTTGCCTTTGCCTTGCTGTCATGATGATAAAAGTTTCCATAACACCTTAGATTGTCAAAAAGATTTGTTGTCAACAAATTAGAGTGTATTTAAATAAAGGATGCAACTAGAAAAAGTGGCATAAGCCGTGATTTGCAAGATAATGGCCGTCCGATTCGGTATATCGCAGAAAGGATAAGGCAACCACGCAGTTCGGTATCCGATGCGAGGGAAAGGTGAAGAACGATTTCTCTGTCTCCAGGTTTTTCGACAGCCTTTGCTCCGCTTTAAGCTAGAAGATTGGCAATGTTCATAGTAACTTAGGTACTAAGAAGATTGAGAGAGCAGAATCTAATATCTCTTGTACCTCTATTAGATGCAGGTTATCGAGTCATCGTCTGGAATTTGCTCGAGCTCATGCAGTTTACAACATGGACAACTGGTAAAACGTTCTCTATAGAGACGAGTCTCGTTTTACGCGTTTTTCATTAGGTGGCAGAAGAGTAATGGTGTGGGTCGGCATTTCTTTGGAAACCCGTACAATAGGTACACACCCCGCTATGCTATACTCCAAGGGAGTATTAACGCTGATAGATAAAATCTTACATTTTTATTGGTGAAAAATGTTTTGCAGGTTGTGAATTAAATTAATCAAGATTTAAATTTTTCTCTATAAAGGTAGTTTTCTGATGCTACCAGGAAAAAATGTTGAAAGAAAAACAGTATATTTCTTACTTTTCTTCCAAGAGACTGTATACAGATAACAACGGAGTTTAAGTTTTGTCTTTCCCAAAGATCTACGGTTTGGAATGTTTCTTGTGGTGGTACTCCCAATTGTTTCGCCGCTTCTAAGAAAGCGTTGATATTTTCCATACACTTAAAGGCCATGGTAGATGTATTTATTTTTTTTACTAGTCCGGGTTGGATGTTGTTAACTAACCTGAAAAAACATAATATCATTAGTGATTAGTTTTGAATTGAGAGCAGGATTTGGAGAAATAATTGATTATTTGGTTTGTCATATTCGTAAGTCATCAATCATATAGACCTGATTTACATTTTAAGGGCCAAGTTGATGGAGGGGCTATGTAACAAAAAGTAAGTTTCGAGATATTGGGGTTGAAAGTTTTTTATGAATAAATTGTAAATCATTGCAATGTGTCTTACAAAATTGTGTTTGTATACAGGGTGCGGCAGATAAACGGTCAATCTGAATTATGAAAGTTGGCATGAAGGGGTTTTGAATAATGGGCTATTCAATGAAAATATTGCCGTAACCATTCTACTTCCGGTTATACCGGAAGTCGCACACAACTTTGTAATTTTTAATGGAAGACCCTGTATATTTTCACATTTTGGGAATATTTACGTTATTCTGAACATTTTTTGTTAATACTTCCCTATACCTATCTTGAACCGTTTTTAAGATGTAATGTTTTTTATATGAAAATGACACTTTTTTACCATGTACATAAAATTCAATATCCTCTAATGAAATTTGAATAAAAGTTTAAATTTCTTAGGAACTATTCACCACATACCGCTTTATCGTTTACACTGTGAAGTTACCTTTTTTATTATACAGGGTGCAGTCAAAATTGGAATAAAAACGGAATCCACAATCTTCGCGTAATTCCTTTTTTTCGAATGGGACACCCTGTATGTTATTATTTATTTTAGAAGAATACGTTGTCCACTATCGATATGTATTACTATTCCCTATACCTATCTCCTGCAGTTTTCAAATAAATCAGCTTTATACATTTTTGTCACAAAAAATTAATTTATCGTCGCCTATGGAACATTCTGACAAATGACAGTTATTGTTAATGTTTAATAGTCACCTTGTTGTATGCCGTTGAGTGAAAGGTATAATAATAGTTTGCCTTTAATTTTCTTAACAAAATAATAATGGCACAATTAGGATATACAAATGATGATTTTTTAAATTTAATTATGATTCACGGTGATTATAACAGAATGGTATCCACAACTTGCCGTGTGTTTGCTGAGAGATATCTAAAGCCTCGACCAAATCATAAAACTGTAAAACATTTGCTACACAACTGTTCCCAGTTTGGTCAGTTTAAAAGTAAAAGAAATAAGCCCATGACCCATGTCGATAATGAGGATTTACAAATAGACATCCTGGGATATTTTGCAGCTCATCCAAATTCATCCTTAAAAGAGTCTATAAATGTTTGGAAGTTGATGGGCAACACTTTGAACATTTGTTGAATTAATAAGCTAGTACCTTATTATCTTTGATAGTATCTGTATAATTGTTCAATGTAACCGAGTGTTTAACTCAATAAATTAATACCACATAGCCTATAAGAAAATTAATTTTTTGTGACAAAAATGTATAAAGCTGATTTATTTGAAAACTGCAGGAGATAGGTATAGGGAATAGTAATACATATCGATAGTGGACAATGTATTCTTCTAAAATAAATAATCACATACAGGGTGTCCCATTTGGAAAAAATGAATTACGCGAAGATTGTGAATTCCGATTTTATTCCAATTTTGACAGCACCCTGTATAATAATAAAGGTAGTTTCACAGTGTAAACGATAAAGCGGTACGTGATAAATAGTTCCTAAGAAATTTAAACTTTTATTCAAATTACATTAGAGGATATTGAATTTTATGTACATGGTAAAAAAGTGTCATTTTCATATAAAAAACATTACAACTCAAAAACGGTTCAAAATAGGTATAGGGAAGTATCAACAAAAAATGTTCAGAATAACGTGAATCTTCCTAAAATTTAAAAATATACAGGGTGTTCCATTAAAAATTACAAAGTTATGTGCGACTTCCGGTATAACCGGAAGTAGAATGGTGACGGCAATATTTTCATTGAATAGCTCATTATTCAAAACCCCTTCATGCCAATTTTTATATTTCAGATACCTTTAATTCTCGAGATATCTCTAATTGACCGTTTATCTGCCGCACCCTGTATGATTTTTGGCAAAATAGACAGTTTAACTATTATTTTTCATTATTATATATAATGTACGTGTAACACATTACTCCTTGTTCTATTTCCTCTTGCCCACTTAGGTGTTACATAGCCCCTTTCTTCCATCGGGGTTACCTCTTTGAACGGCACATGGCCCCTTTATCTTCTAGGTATCTCATTTATTACAGATGTTCTGACTTATTGGGACCTCACACATGTTATACACGCACATACCCCTATAATCCATAATAATGACTATAAAATAAAATAGTATATTATACACCAAGGTGGTGAAGACCATTATTATTGAATGAGCACCAAGATTATTTCGCGGAGGGCTTTGCCCCGAGCGGAATAAGGTGCGAGGTTTATAAATGTCTTCAACACCATAGTGTTTATACAATTTTTCCACTACTAGCCAAATTTAAGAAAAAAATTGAAAATAATTCACAAACGGACGTACTCGTTATGTCAGCAGTCATTTTTGGCTTAGCGCGAATTTTAAACTAATGGCATTTTGATTCAAATAATTTTATCTTGATAGGTAATTTCAAGCAGCAAATACGTATTTTAAAGACAATCTCATGGGTAAACAAAATTATGTGTTGCCCACGTTTTTGTTGAACTACTATCCCTGAATTCTCAAAATATTTGAATTTGTCCATTATTGACAGGTTAATAATAGAAAAAATTATTAACCACCAATAGAGAAATTCAACTTCTCAGTTGGCTAGAAGAAGCAATAATTGTCAACTTCACAGCTAGTAGTGGAAAAACAATGTTACCTAGCCCTTTCATCAACTCAGCCCTTCTAATTGAGAAATTAGTTTTAGAAATCAACGCAAAAAATTAAAATTATTACCCATCAAAATCGGTGGAAATATGAAAAATAGTTTATAAAACAACATCGATATCATTTTATTTGTCAACCCGATTTAAAAGAGTGAAAAATATCGATGAAAGGTTATTCTGGAACAAATTCTTGCTACACGAGAAGTACGAATTTTTTAAAAACAGGTTCTATTATATAGTCTGACCCATTTTGGGTGAGACTGCAGGTTTTCTCGGATATTAATAAAAATAAAAACATCCAGTTTTCGCAAGGCGTTCCTACCTTTTTGTGAAACGTTTAATGTCATTGAAAGGTATCTTAAAACTATTTTAGTTTCAAGATAGGTACAGGGCGATTTTGCAAGTATGTACTTACCCTACCTGCTATCACACAATAGTGATCAGAATAGAGGAGTTCAGTCTAAGGTCAGTGTGGCCAACAAAAAGTGATTTTTTCTGACAAGAATGACAGTCATGGTCTACCATTCAAAACATTAGATTTTTGCTTGTTTTTTATCATTGCGAACATCTATATTGCTTTATTGAAATAATGAATACACCCTCGAAGCGTATATCTTGACATTTAAAATGACTTTTTAGCTGAATACTCAACATATCAGTGGCCCCACTAGTGTTCCAACCAGTGGTAGCATTCTTTAACGAGCCCAACATCCATGGACTAGGGACCTCGGTTTTACGTCTCCTCCGATAGACGGCATATCTACATTATACCTCGTGCTCATTGGTATAATGCCTGCGAGCTGTGATATGCTACTCACCCTAGTAGTCTAAAGTGCATCCTAGTAGTCTAAAGTGTTTCGCTGCAGGCTATACGATGGTTTTCCCTGTCATGGTCACCCATCCAAGTACTAACCATGTCTGACCTTGCTTGACTGTAATTATCGCATCAAACGCGTTCCACTACAGTGCTTGGTCGTCGCCCTTTAATAGTATATTAAGTATCAAGAACGGTAAGGGTTGTTTACCGGTCGACAGCAATGTTTGGAGACCGGTATTACCCTTAACGTTCGAGATGCTTATACCATTTTTTGCGCGATCGTACTAAAATAAATTTCGAGTAAAATAATTCAAATTTCTTCGAAATGAACGAAATGTCAGAAGAAGTGACATTCATACTTCTCGATCAATTTAAAATATAATTTGCATTTTGATGGAATTGTTTTTATGCTAATTATTACTTTTTATATTGCTCTGTTCATTAAAAAAATATAAATCTTTGTATTTTTTTTGTTCCCTTTGTGTAATGAATGGAGTAATATATTATTTAGGGCCACTTAAATATGTATGTAGGGCTAAGACGTCGGTAAGTAATTTACTTACCGAAGTCTGAACGCTAAGTAAATCACTTACCGACGTGTTAGACTTGGAAACCAGTAAACACAACCTACCGTCCTGACAAGCGATGCTGTAAATAAACAAAAAAGATCGATCGCGCAAAAATCATTTTAAAGCGAAGAAAATGACAAATTAGATGTTTCATTGAGAAAAGTATGAATTTGGATTGTTTTTTCGAAAATGTTTCTAGAAAATTTGACTACGCTATTGAATCCTACGCAAAAATATGTAAAGTATTACCCTGTATATTCGAAAAAATTTTCGAAAGCAGCTTCTCAAAACAGTAGCAACGCTTCATGGAAACCGTAAAGCTATACCTTTATGAATATTCGACAAAATCTGCAGTCTCATCTAAAATGGGACACGCTCTATTAATAATTATTTTGTATTCTTTTTATTACAAGAATCAATACTTTTTATCTAACAGTTCCTTCGAAGGTTCTCAGCAAGTTAATTACTATTTTTTTCATCACCATCGCCTATCTTTCTAGGCAAAATGTAATAAATATTTTTAATTACCTCACTATATGTATAGGGTATCGATACATAGACGTAAATGGCTGTTAATTATAACATTCAATATTATCGATGATACAAGACGAGTCAATTTGTATACACACCAAACAACGTTATACGATATTGAAATGAAAGCAATATCCTTTGGAAGTTAATTGTTTCAGGATAAACATGAAGATGACGTAACTAAACACTTCTAAATGAAAACGCACTTGAAGGTTTTTATGGAGGGAAGGGAATTATCTGTTTCGTCTTCTAATAAGTTTGATTGAGGCTCGATAGATGGTGTAAAATTACACTCAAAGTTTATCTTTCACCGATATGGTTATGTTTAAAATATAAAAGAGTGTCCCGTAAACTATAGGAATTTTAGATCGTTCAAATTTTAAATACCAAGATTCAATTTGTCTCTATCCTTAGTTTGTGGAATACAGACTAATAAGAGGGTGCATAATTCATGCATATTTTCTCGGGGGATAGAAAAACAAATTGAATTTTTTGTAGCTTATAGTCATCATCAGTAGCATCAATTTTGTTAAATTCTAATTAGCCAGTGGCGTAGTACCAGAGGCTCGTAAACTTTTATTGTATAATATTCTTGAATCATCTTGTATTTCAAGCTTATCACTCCTTCTTTCAATTCCTCACAGAATTTTTTATATAATAGGTAATAGTTCTTTTCACGATCTAAGAGACGGACTTGATTTGAATTAGCCTTGAGATGCAATAAAACCATAAAACTATACCAAACACTATACCTGATGGAAACTGAGTATTTGTAATAAGCATGACACAAAAGTATTATAGAGGTTTCAGAGGGTATATACAGATGGTTCAGTTAATCCTAATAATTATAGTGCAGGATGTGCAGCACACATTCCGGATATTAAATATAACTTTTCAACTAGACTATTTGATCATACACAGATATGTTCGGCTGAAATCATAGCTATTAATAAAGCGGTAGGGGTATGCATGGAAAAAGACTTGAAGAAATGCATAATCTTCACAGATTCATTGAGTACAATTAACAAAATTGAAAATCCAAAATATGGCAATAACAATTATAATGCATTGAAAACTAAAAGGTTAATTTTAGATGCTTCTAAAGCCGACTTTGAGTTTATCCTAGTATGGATTCCCTGACATAAAGGTGTAAAAGGAAATAAACAAGTTGATATACTAGCTAACGTAGGGAGAACACTTAATGTTCCCGCTGATATTAAAGTTGAGAAATATGACTACTTCCCATTTTTCAAAAAGGAAATTTTAAGGTTTCATTACAATAATTGAGTTAAATCATTTAATTCAAAAGGAAAATGGTATCCCAATCAGGAAAGGTTTCCTCATGAACCGTGTTTTTTAAAGTTCCCTTATATAGATCGTAGACATATAACAACAATTATTATAAGGATTAAAACAGGGCATACGCTTTGTAAATAACATCTATTGGAGTTATCAATGAGCAACATTGCGAATGTGGTCAAATTGAGGATTTACACCATATATTTTTCGAATGTCCCATTAATCAAACTGCAAATTTTGATATATACAAAGATTTGATAAAAATGGGTTACCCCACCCCCATTTCACTTCCTAGTATTTTGAATAATATTAATATGAAATTAATTAAAATTATCAAGAAGTTTATTAATACCTTTCAAATTAAAATTTAACTTCTACTTTAACCTCTATCTTCACCTTGGGATACCTACCCTATCCTAAATCCGAGGCAACATTTCGGGGTTGTGCAATGCTTGGCAGTTGCCCCTGAGCGAGAAAAGTTTCTCACCTATGTTGTGTTGTTTTATAACAAGTCTAGCCTTAAATAGAAGAATTAATGGTCAATGGAAACATAATAATGGTTAAATCAGTGGGAAGATGGAAAGTTCCAGACATTCCGTAAGGAGTATTCCCGATAACGAAAATAATAACCTGCTCTGGCTAAGTACCTAATGGGTGGAGGCCAATAAACTAAAAATAAGAAGAGGTTTTAGGTAATGATTCATTATTCGCCAACAAAATACCTATATACGACCCTGTCACGGCTAATACTTTTATAGCTTTTTTGCATGTCATTATCCCATCTCAGGTCAGGTCAGTTTCTTAGATCGTGAAAAGGACTATACTCTATACTGAACACACAGCAGCACTTAATTTTCAAGATTGATAACTTTTTACTGCTGGACAGTTTTTCTTGGGGTAATATCCCTAGTGCATTTAATTTTTCCGGAAAAATTAGGAAAAACAAGTTTCTTAGTAATTTGTTTCAACAAATAGCATGAGTGAGAGTGATCTTTCCACTTTCGCGAATGCTATTTGTTAAAACATATTACTTAGAAACGAGTGTTCCAATCTGTGGTTCCAATTTTTCCTCAGGAAAAATTAGATGCGCGAGGGATTTTTGGTAAGATTATTTCCTGAGTTAAATAAACATTTTATTACAATACAAAATTTTTTTTATTAAAATGATAAGAACAATAATTAATAAGAACAATATAACTTTCAAGCTAGGAAAGGTAATTAGGTACTTCAAACTCATTTTAAATTACAATTAATATAAACATTACAATTTTTGTAGGATACAGGAGTATGTTCAAACTTGCAAGATATTTTTTCGATTTTTTTTCCCGGAAAAACTGCTGACAGCTAAGTTGACAGTTGTTGAGTAATTTTTCCACTTAAAATTTATATTTGACATGATAGCGATTGGTCAAAATCAATAGGAAGGAAATAATAATTGTAATTTTTTTTCAGTAATTAATTTGTAACAATTGTAGTTATTTTTCCAACACTTGTATCTTCCCTTCATATAACCTGAAATTGTTAAATATGGCTACGAGGTGCTGGTCACTGAAGTCATTTTCGTACAAATTTTAGGTAATCTACCAAAGGAAGTATGGAGTAATACAAGGTAGTTTGGGTAATCCAAAGAAGGTTTTGGGTAATCCTAGGTAATAACTTTGGGTGATTTTAGAAGTTGAGGTATTCTTGGAGAAATCTCAGATTATCTTTAACTTTTGAACATCATTTACGATGGGATAGGAATTTGTGTTTTAATTTCAATGTCCGGTAAGTTTACACGAAGTGGTATTTTCAATGTACACAATGAGCACATTTGGTCTGGCGAGAAGCGACAGGGCGTGAAAGTTACACATTATCATCACATGTATAAAATTAACGTTTGGGCTGGAATAATTTGGGACCAGTTGATGTGGCCCATTAAACGGGATATCAAAAACTGCAGCACGTAGTTGTACATCTCGGTGGATTCGAACAAAACCTCAGACGTACTGGAGCCAAGTGCCAAGGCAGGAACACAACGAACTCCTGGTCAAAAAACCCTCGGAGTTATCTACTAACGAAAAATTAGGAGTTGGAGCCCGAAAAGGAAAGTGGCGGGATTACAGATATGCATACAATTGGCATATATGTAACATATCTGTCGGTTGTGTATGGAAGAGGAGGACACGGACATTTTCTTGAAATGTGAAGCACTGTCTTGTTGGAGATATAGACTCCTAGGAGTAGAGCGCCCAAGGAAGGATTCATCCAAGAAGGATCAAATTAAAAGAATGTTGAGCCTTCTAAACACTACTGGTCACTTCACATAAACGGTACAATCAAGAGTGCAAAAAGTCTAAAGACTAAGGTGCCAGGGACTCGAAGTCTCTGACTGGTGGTGCCGAACTAATCAATCAATCAGGCCTTCAATCTTCCGGGAATATTTGAAAAACCCAAATATGTAAATATGCTGAGAAATTATTTAATAGATCTTCTTCAACTTCTTGATGATGTAGATTACAGAATAATCTTTGATATTACTTATAAAATAATTTCAATAATAAGTTTCTTCCGAGGTTTCTTCGAGTTGGTCTGTCTGTCTGGTTGGTAGGCCTTACCGTAAACCAATTAGCAAGATCCGTTTTTTCCTCAACAAGTTATTACGTAAATTTAATTTTTGAAGTATCAAATTTGGGAGTACTTATTTATGTACTTATTAATTATTTTTTTATATTCAAATTTAATCTGTTTTTCGTTACAATATAGGTATTCTAATTAGTTTCATTGGACTGTATGAAATTAAATTTCAAAATAACTGTTTTTAATTGTAGAGCTATGAATCAAAAGCCCATAAAAAACGTTAGTGTTTAAATTACTTGGAAAACATCTGCAACTATTACAAATTTAACGTTCAGAAAAATTTGCAATGTAAATAAATGTCTTATAGCAATAAAAGGTTGAAAATCTTGATAATGGAGAGTACGAGATAGTTAAATATAAAGTACCTTTTATGTAGAGAACTCCTTGAAGAATTACAGATAAGTCTTCAACTCAAGAATTTGATACAATACAAATTTACAGTGGTACTACCCCACTGGCTTATTAGAATTTGAGAGAAGTGATAAGTACTGTTGATGTGTTTTGAGCAGAATATAACTTACAAAAATTTGAATTTGCATTTCTTTTCCCCAAAAACATACGTAATAAAATGTGTATTTTATCATCTTTATCAGCCCATTTCTCACAAACTAAAAAGGTAAGAGACAAATTATATTTAGGAATTTAAAATTTTTCTTACTAATCTACCATATACCTACGGTTCTATATACAGAACACCCTGCATAAGTTGCATCTACTTAAATCTAGAGTCTGATATAGTTGATAGTAGTTTATAATAAAAATCACATTAGTCTTATTTAATGCTTATACAGAATACCAAAAGTGGAACTATCTTGACCATCTCTAGTGTTATTAACAACTGGCGAGACTCGACCGTGACTCATATTTCCTTTTAAGGCGATGCGTTTCGAGTTTAAATTTAATAAGAATATTCCATGACATCATTTTCGTGTGTCAACTATTGATATGGATTGGATACTTGAACTTTTTATAGGTATTTGTTCATTACATACACAGACAACCTCAATTCGATAATGAAATGAGATAATTTGTTTTTGAAGTATGTAAATAAGGCATTGATAATTTTATACTTCTTATCACTATGGTACCTATATGCTTTGTTTTCTATACAGTTTTCTAACTCTACTTTCACTAACCATGCCATTTATCACAATTATCAAAAAGGGTGAGTCACGGGGAGTTGTATCTATATTCATTCATTGAAACTCCCATGGGAAATATTATGGGCTTTTGTTCAGAGGTCTGCTCCAATTGTTTACTAATATACATGGTGAATTGTGAATTTTGACTGAAATTTCATTTGTTCATAACTTTTGAACGTTACCACAACCAACAAATTAACTTATTCAGTAAAACTAAAAAAAAAACAGGACCGGTATTTGAATTTTCATATATGAATTTTCACCCTATATATGGTTTTTTAAACTTTAATCAATATTTAAGGAAGCACACAAATATATTTATGAGAAAAGCAGCGTATTTTTTTTTCCTCACAAAATTACTCAATTTTTAATAATAAAATTCCATTAAAGAGTAAAAGTTGAACAAAAGGAACAATAGCTCGTGTTATATTTTTAATAGTACAACCGGTTTAGTTAATTTCCTGTACTAGCTTTAGATGTTTTCATTCATACTTAAATATCGCCACGTATAATATAGAAGTTGGGAAATGGTAATTAATGCTAGAGTTCTAAGGTCCAAAATTTGTTCACTCGAAGGAAATTCCTGATCTATTAAGTTGAATGCTTTTTTTTTAATCAACAAATGTGCAATCAATATAAATTGTTTGTAATTATTATATCTCAATTGAGGTGTTGTTGGTTCTGGCAAAACCATAATAATCTGCACTGATAGTAGACAAGCCCTATTAGCCTTGAACAGACAACGTGTTATATCGAGGCTAGTACTAGAGTGCCACCAAGATTTAGCTGACGTCTCGGCAGATAACAACATTATCCTGAGGTGGGTTAAAGGGCCAGGGAAGCCGCTGGACTGAAAATTCTAGGACCCAGTGACACCTACGGCCTAACGACTTCGACAATTGCGGAACTAGCCAAACGTTACACCCATGCTCAATCCCTTAAGAGATGGGATGGAATCAAAGGATGCAGTTTTGCCAGGATCACCCTGGGCGACCCTCGGAAGCTGGCACCGAAGAAATATTTGGCGATGACCAGAAAAAACCTACGTTTAACAGTAGGATTTCTGACTGGTCACTGTCAACTAAGTAAACACCTCCATACTATGGGGCTAGTGGACACACCTCTATGCAGGATGTGTGAACAGGAAGATGAAACTGTCAGGCATGTCTTATGCGAGTGTCCGGAGTTATCGTCAATAAGAGAGTGTGTGTTCGGTGAGTCTTGGCCTACACCTGCCAATATAAAGGAGATGTCTCCCAGTGACCTGTCCACCTTCCTGAGAAGGACAGGATGGACAATGACCTAGGAGGACAACTCCTCGGGAGGATGTACAATGGGTCACATGTGGCCTAAGTGCTGTGAGCCTACACACTCACCCTCCCTACTCTACAGATACAGATAGGTGTTGTTGGTTTCAAACATTTAAAATCAAAATATTAATTCTATCAGATAATTAACTGTTTGATAACGTTTTAATAATGATTGATTATCGTAAATGACATCAGACGTATATGTCATAAATATATTATCATTTCAAGTAAATCTATTTACATTACACTTGGAAATAATGTTAATTTGTTGATAATTATTAAGTAGTCGACGCCTAATTTGTATATAATATAGGTATTTTAAAATAGAAATTATAAGTACAACTTTTAAGAATACCGAACATGTTATAGACATCTCTAGCCGACATAATAACCTTGACGATTGCCGAAAGCTACTCAACTGTCTACAGTGAAAAAACTCAAGGCCAAGCTAGCTAATTTAAAACGATACAAGAAATGAATAAAAAAAGAAGTTCGTTATGCCACAAATATATTTTTTCCAGCTTCGATATTGGTATAAGAGACGGGCCAGTCTGTGTTCCAATATATCTGTGACAAATAGCTGTGATTTTTTAAGGTCTGTAGATGTACTGCTACATGGTATACATACACTGTGTCCGTAAAGTATGTAACAAATTCATTTTTAGCTAATATTTATCATTAAACAAATTGCACACTTCCATCTGAGTTCGCGATCTGTCTCCATACCCAATCATCATAAGTATTTCAATTTTTTTTTCATTTGTCAGATACACTGCGTCAACCACTTGGGTCATTGGCAGTTTAAATAAATATGGAATTAATAACAAACATGAAAAATAAGGTCTACAGCTTATAAATATTGATTGACTTAAGAAATTTCAAGGTTTTATCTAATTTGTCCGTAAGAGCTGTCTATATTTGGTGTGTTCTTTTGGACTGAGATCTCAGCTCACTTCATCTGAGATAAAATGATGTGAGTAAGCACCAAAAAGAACGAACTACTCAATTGAAACGCGCGATCTGCCGACGCATGCGTGAATAAGAGACATAAAACATATAAATTCGAATCAGCATCTAATAATGTTATTGTATCCATAATTATTTCTCTTTTATTCAGTCAATTGATAATTTATTAATTTGTAACAAAAGAAAATTAGGCTATGTGTGTTTATATGTAAACAAAATCAAATATTTCTTCATCCCCTCCACTTTATTTCCGACTCAAGTTCCTTACATCACATTTAGCATCGGTGAAGGGGGAGGTAAAATCTCAGCTCACTTCGAAGTGAGTAAATCAAAAAGAATGCGCACATTACCGATGTGAGCTGAGATTAACTGAGATCTCAGTCAAAAAGAACACACTTATTATCGGGAACACCACACAAATCACGCATATAATTAAAATAAGGACACTCTGAAATAATATGCTTCAAAGATTTAACACACTGACACTGATCACACACAGGAATAGATTCTTTGGACATCAGGCATTGGTGGGTTATGTTGGTGTGTCCAATTCTAAGCCTAATTGTCTTCACTTGATCGGATCTATTGTTTGGTAGGGAAGGAGCTCTAGATACATCGGGTATTATTATTTGGTGGAGTTTATTGCGGGAGTTGAAATTCCATCTTAGCTGCCATTCGTTGGTTATGTATGTTTTTATAGAGTCTTCATGATCTTAGCTAGGAACTATATTTTTCCTACGATCACATAGGAAAGTGACATATATCGCACTGTCTAGTTCTATGGAAAGTGGCCTTTATTCATACGCGTACGGAAAAAAAAACTTATCCGTGCGTGTACGGATAAAAAAGCTGTCAAATGAATTTTTATTAAGATTGACCACTGGCAAGCTGTCAAATATATAATTTTTAATTAGATTTACCTATGTAATATCTAAATTTGAAGCGATCTATTTGAAAAGTGGAATTTTTGTCATTTTCTTGATTAAAAAAAAATTAGGGCGCGGTCGAGGATCGAACCCGCGTACTCTTCGTCAGAAGTCCTATGTTGTACCAACTAATCCAAACCACCTGTTTATAATAGTAGGAAAATGTAATCATCTTGAAAGATTTTTATGACAAGTATGTATGAAGTATGATAAACAATGAAGATTTTTTGACAGCTCCAATAACCAATAAAATTTCCTTATTTTTCATCATATGAACAATTTCACCCAATAATGTCAACATTACACTGATAACAAACCATGGGCTGTTTTCACGTTGCTATGGACACATACCTATTGATTTATTTCGATTTTGAAGTTTCAAATATTTAATATTTGGAAATGTCACGATTTGGTTGTAATTCTATAATTGGTAAAAAATTTTATATCCGAATAACCCTCGGACATTGATAAATGCTCAAAAATTTTATGACAACTTTCTCAAGCTTGTTGCTCGTGGGCAACTGTTTCCAAGCAACAAGCTTTCGAAATCTGTCATAAAATTTTTTCGAACAATTATCAATGTCCTTGGGTTATTACTACTGATAATTTCACTTTCAATTTCTTTAATTATCCACTCGGCTCATGCCTCGTGCTACAATATTTCCCACCCGTGTGAAAAATGTGTGTGTGTGAAAAATGCACACGTTATGTAATATACTATATCAATGTTACCGCGGTGTTGGTAGAAAAGTTTTTGGCAGTTTCGTCAGCATCCTCGTTTCCTTTAATACCTGTGTTTTACACTTAACTCCATTTCTACTTCAAATTAAATCTAATCTAAGCAATAATTAAAACATTTACAAATACCAAAAATATTGTAGTACCAAACTGTCACTGAACATCAATAAATTACTAAGCAAATAATTACATTTCACAAAAAACCAGACGACTAAATTTTTTAAAACTGATAAGAAATAATTTCTTTCGTATTCTGTCCGCTAGACAATAAGTATTTTTGATAATATTGTTAATTTAACTAATAAAGAATGTTATGCGTTACTTTACGAGCACACACAAAACTATAGTATTTTTGTCCACCCTGTACCAATTGGAATCAATATGTGATACATTTTTGGAGTCAGCTCAGCTAGAGTAATCCGAAAATTGAAAGAAGATGGGGGTGTTCCAAAAAAAATTACGGTGACGTCATAACTCGAAAGTAATTCACCCTGTATATTAGATTATTTTAAAATACGCTAAATTAAAATCAAAAATCGACGAGTTTCAGGATTATTCCTTAAAATGACCTGTTTGGCTCAAAATGAATTTGTTCCATACTTTACGGACATAGTGTATAGTTCAGATAATAGAGTACACGCATATTTCATATTTTGCTTAGATATTAATTTGTAATAGTAAAGTTGATATCAAAAATAACTAATAATAGAGAATAAACCAGTTTCCATTGGAAATTACTTCCAAATTATAAAATAAAATTCAAATTTCAATGCACTTTCCGACCACCACCCGAGGATTTCCGAACGTTACCGATGATGTGTGATGTCATACAATTTGTTTACTTTTGTCAATATGGTCGGTATTGCATTAGGTTCTGTGTAGTTTTGTGTTTATATTGTATTTTAATTAACTATTAATTGCTTCGATGTGTGGTCATAAGAAAATGATGCTTTTATGGTTGATTCCTAGACATATAGGTCCATAACCTCAAAATATTTGAGAATAAAAATTACCAGCATAAAAGTAGGTACTTACATTAAAATGGTCTTCACAAACAAAAGCAATAGTATTTGTCGAAATATCGTCTTTGTTTCGACGCATAGCCTGCAACCACAATGCCCTTCTCTCAAGTTCATTTTTGCTTGCGCCACCAGGTAAAGTAAGAAATATTTTGTCTGGAATTTTGATAGACATTGATTTACACTCTGGAACGATGCAATACTTGGAACACAAAGTTTTTTTTCTACTTTATCCATTTTTAAAGCTTTCAGAAACAAATTAGGTCACAAAAACTCAGAGCGTGATACACGAATAAGAACGTAAACAAATCGGGTGACGTCAACGGATGTGTCAGCCATCTTTATGACGTAAAGCGCGTTGTGGCGGACTTTCAAATTTTATGATTTATTGAGGAGTTTTAAAAGTGAAGTTTATATTTTTTTGAAAAAATAGACATGCAAGGTGTTAGTAGACCTGATAAAGTGTCAATTCCCACCAATAGCAAAATTCATGCTTGTACCCTATTGTTGGTTGTTAGTTGTTTATATAATACGTTGTTTTAGAACCGATGGAAAAGTTTGATGTTGCTAGGTTACTACTCACTGTTGTAATTTATTTTTGAAAAAAAAACTCACTTTATGTTTTGATATTTTTTCCATCGTTCAATTGAATAATTGAGAAACTCGTAATTGGCCTTTCTCAATAGTAGAAGAGCAAAAATTTTCAATTCAACAATTTCTTATAAATAAATTCTGACTACTATTGTATATATTTGTTTTTTTTAGTACTAAAAAAATACAAAAACAGCAATAACAAAATACTGAGCTTTTATTTCTATTTTCGTTCAGACTTTTGATAAAAAAGAAAAAAAATTATAGAAGCTACTTCGTAACAAAGAAAAAGGTAAAAAGCGATAATAAATTAATTTGCATCTTTTGGTTTTTCTTTAAAAAAAATTGCTGTGTAATGCGTTTACATTATTTTTAACACCAGGAATGTGTTTAAGTACTGAATAATTTACGTCTTTAGATATAGTAACTGTGAATAAGTATTGCAAACTTAAATTACTACTACTATTTTAATTACATGATAATCGATTTCTCTACAGGACGATTTCATTTATTAAAAGGCATTTTTAAAAATAAAACATAAATATTTGTATTTGATCATATTTAGGTACTTAGGTACCTACCTTCAATTTGACGGGTAAATACAAAAAATTTTCATTTTTGACAGTATATTATCTTTATCTCAAGAAAACTGTAAAATACAGATATGAGCTTTTCGAAAATTTTAGTTTAGACTTTTGACTCAAATGAGAAAAAATTGAGATGTTTTTGACATACATACTTGAGGAAAAATTGCCGAAATGACTAATTAAACTTTTCAAAGCATGGGCGTTTAATGTATCATTAGAAACTTCTTGATCTACAAATTTAAAAATTATGTTCAACCTGCCAATACACTGTTTAAAATCGAGTTAATTTGAAAAACTAACAAATTGACGTATATTTTGACACACTATATGTCCTTGTACATAAAAAACTTCCAAATACGGGTACATTTACACTATATGTGTGATCATTTGACCTGGAGAAGATATAATACAAACGCAACTAGAGAACTGACATCAAATTTTCAGCTAAATTATGATATTATCAATTATCACCTATTTTCCTGGACTAATCTTTTTACGGCGATTATATAGAATTCGTCAACCAGACTTCAATTATATTAAAATGCCAGCCACATGGCAAACAATTTATTTTTTTCTGTTACACAATAACAACATTGGTTACCAAATCAATTACTTTCTCTTACAAAGATAGACTTACTTGCACAATAACGTTCCATCTTTAAGTACTTCGTAAAAATTGTCCATATCACCAGCAACGCTGATAGGTTCATCGGTTATCGTTACAATCCATTCTAGACTTTCTTTTGCCAATTCTTCGCTATATTTGGCATTAACCTATAAAGAAAACTAACATTAAAAATATTGTCAACATAAAACTTTAACACTATCAAACTCGCACTGCCGTGAGTTCGAATTTAATATTTAAATAATCAAGAGTTGCATTTGGTATGAAAATAAAATATACAAAACGTAACCAAAATATGTATTGATATTTTCCAATCATATGGTGTTAAAAGATATCTGGTATTCAAATTAATTGAATCGAAGAAGATTTTAGTAATTGCATATAGGTAAGTTTTTTCCCTCGCCATGTATAACTGTATAATTTTTCAATGTGATCGGAAAATCTATTCCCCTTTTCGGTAGGGAAAATCATTCAATTCAATCGAGAGCAAAAAATTATCTAATAAATCTTTCGTTAAATTTATTTAAATTTCGGTTAATAAAACCCAATAATAATACAAATTCTAGGACATATTTTTTTATCAAACACATTCCTTTGTGACCGTATTGATAATATGGCGGTTTAATGATATTAGTCATCATCATCATCATCGAAAACGCTCACATAACAAAAAAATGGCCTTGGTGCGGTCAACATGATAAATAATTGTGTAATTCAAACGAAATTCGGTAATGTCATCGATGAATCTGTAATTATTGCCTAATATATTAGTACAGTCAGAAGAAATTCTGACAACTTCTTCGACTACTTTGAAATAAATTTAAAAAGTGTATGTTAACCCCTTAATGGAAATTATAACTATAAAGCTGTAGAAGAGTTGAGTTTTCGTTTTCATTTATCAATATCTTGCAAAGTAATAGTACATAATAATATATGGTTCATTCGCGATAAGTTTGCAGTAACAAAACATGACAGATGTTTTACATCGTTGTCACGTTGTAATTTTTTTCCAGTTGTAGGTATAAAATTATGTTGATGAGTTGTTTATTGTATGAGATTACATTCAACTCAAAAATAAGAGCAGAAATAATAAAATTTTGATGATTAAATAAATACATAAATTTCAAGATGCCCAAGACCCTAATTTTAACTAAAAAATGTTATCTTCATGAACAAGTTGAATAGGGGACTTCGGTCCAAGTTGCCAACCCAAAAAATTCCACATTTTTCTACCACTGGGGAAAGGAAATTTCCGGACGATTTTGTCATGTAAAGGTTCGTATTATTTATAACTATCCATAAACAGAGCCTAGACTCTTCAAATTAGATCAAATTAGATATATATCGATATTTGTAAAAGTCATATCTGATTGGCTGAAAGTTGTGTTGGAGCACCTGATTTCACGTCAATAATGGTAGCGTTCAGAAAACATAACATATACCTAACTCAACTGTTGATTGAGCGCTCACTGAGTAACGAATGGTTGACGTATGTCTTCTAAACGATCATTTTTTGGAAAGTATAGAAGATCATAGATAATCTTTAATATATGTATATCACAGATTTACAGATTATACAGGGTGGGGCAATCTTCTGACATCAGAGGATTACATCGTTGTGGTGATAGATAGAACTTCATAGTTTTGTGTGAGCTAATACAGTTACTGAGAGCACATTTTGAAAATACTTCCGATTCTACAGGGTGTTCCAAAACCACGTAGCAGCACAAACTTACATTTTTTTTAATGGAACGTACTATATTTTGTTTAAGAATCGAAAAGATCTCACCGAGAGCGTTACAAAAATATAGCACTCTAATATATTATAAGGGTGTTTTACAAAGATATGGCCAATTATTAGCAAAAAAGACCTCCTCTTTAACACTCTGCAGAACAGTAAATTAAAATAAATCAACAGGTCTTTGTGTTCAAATGTCATACACACATCATTAACTGTGCTCAGTATTAATTACTTTTTTCATCTGTGGCTTCTTTAATACAGGGTGAAACAAAACGCAAATCAAGCAATATCTCAAAATTTTTAAATGAATCACCCTATAAGTCTTTTTACAATTTGTTAGTACAATTAATAAACTTTCAAACGATGTAGTAAACTTAGGGCATTAGTTAATGGAAAATCGTAGATATTTTATGATAATGGTCAAAAACAAGTATTTTACATACACAAATTAAATGGTACAGTAAAAGCTCCTTATTCGCGCTTCCTTTATTCGCGTTTTCACTATTCGCGGATAAAAAAAATGCGACCCAATTCCTATATTCGCGACTAAAAATTTCTTTATTCGCGGATCTAATAAGTACATACATAATAATAAAATTATTCCAATAGGTATCCAACCCAATATCCTTGTCAAATGGACTAATAAAAAAGTAAAATAGATCTTAATACAACTTTGCCTAAAGTATATTGTTAAATGATATCGCCGAGGCCTTTGACAAAAGCCGCCTTCGCCGCGGTCAGTGTTTTTAAGAATGTAAACAAACAGGATAAAAGCAGCCTTATAGCACATTCCTTACAAAAATTGTGATGGAGTAACACGTCTTTACTGCATTTAATTTGAAAAATCTTAGTGAAGGTTTAAGAATGGCAAATGAGCTTTCGATTTCTTTATGAATATTGATCCGTATATGGAACAAAGTCTTATTTTTAAGAGGCAAATTGCTAATGCGACTGCTGTGAATCAGTCTGAATTGAAGGAGCTTTTGAAAACTGCCAAGCAAGAAAAAATTACAAAATTCTTCAAACCATTGCCTAAGCCTTAAGATAATTAATTAAAATGTTCAAAAACTTCAATTAAATATTTTTTTTATATATTTGTTTTTTTTTATTTTGTCACCTAGGTACGTGTCCCTTATAATTCCATATAAATTGCCATTCCGTATTCACGGTTTCCGTATTCGCGGCATATTTATGGAACGTATACTCCGCGAATAAAGAGCTTTTACTGTATTAAATTTTTACATGCAACATCTTGTGAATTTTAACATATCTAAGGCATAAATTCTAATCGTTATTTTGGATGCATCTAAAATACGCATCACTAATACGTTTACTAAGTATAATCTTTGTTTACTAATAATAAAACTATAGACAATCTTTATAAAAATATCACAATCTGCATCGTGTTGTGCTCATTGAGCGCAATTTGAAACCACTCAGGAAAATGGCTTCGCTCACTAATCAAAGTGCGTTCACAGAACTTTCACTCAACGGTTCTGCAACAGTTGTGTTTTCTGAACGCAACTCCTAAAGATGGATAGCGTATTGGTGACATTCTGGTGACATTATTGACGTGAAATCAGGTGCTCCAACACAACTTTCAGCCAATCAGATATGACTCTTGCAAATTTCGATATTTGCATCACTCTTTAAAGAGTCGAGGCTCCGTTTACGGATATTTATAAATAATACGAACCTTTACGTGACAAAATCGTGCGGAAATTTTCTCTCCCCAGTGGTAGAAAAATGTGAAATTTTTTGGGTTGGCAACTTGGACCGAAGTCCCCTATTGCATCGTTATTGTAGTATTAAGCGTTCGTGCGGTGACTACACGATCGTGGTTTCGGTATTATTGAACAATCGTCAGATATAAAGACTCTCTTAAAATATGATATTAGGGATCCTACCATCTCCTTGCAACCACTTGATAAAGACTCAGGCATTACGACGCAGTGTTCGATACTCTCTTCTGAATAGTTATGAAAATAACAGATTATCTCACACAGTGAATAACAAACTATAAAATGCGAATGAAAACGACAAACCAACACAAGAAATTCTTATAAAATTATCTGATTTTGACAACATAAGTCTGACAGCCCCGGACATGGCATCAGACTACTTTTGGATCGTAACTTCCCCCGTTATATGATTAATTATTCCATTTACACTTTGGATATTTAGATATATTAGATATATTAGATAT
This sequence comes from Galerucella pusilla, assembly GCA_910591695.1. NCBI lineage: Eukaryota > Metazoa > Arthropoda > Insecta > Coleoptera > Chrysomelidae > Galerucella > Galerucella pusilla. The sequence continues at coordinate 25,958 of CAJUYI010000705.1, read as the reverse complement.
CGTACATGAACTATATTCACCAATCCTGTCCGTAGCACAGGAGGATTTCATAGCCGGGACGGTCCCAAGTTTGATTCTAGCTTAGTTATATATCAGAAGTGGGATTTGATCTACATGTCCACAAGTGGCACTAATGCGATCTGAGTGAGTGAGTAACTAGAATAGCCGTGCGTGCGTCAGGCACATCAGGAAAACAAAGCGTCAGGCTCGTCAGGAAAACAAAGCGTCAGGCTCGTCAGAAAAACAAAGCGTCAGGCTCACAAGCTAGTGGGCCGAGGCAGCCATGGATTTGAATCCTGATGATGATTTCTCTTTTTCACTTCTCAACCCATATATCAGAAGTGCGATTTGATCTAGTGACTGTACACATCTGAATAGAATGTGATGTAACAGTGAGAAGACTAGAATGGGCGTGCGGGAGTCAGGCTCGTCAGGAAAGTTTTGAAGTCTCTGTCAAGTAAATGTATGCCCTACGAATCACGTCGCGTCGCACACTTCATCGACCCTCAATTTATAAGAAATGCAGCAGCCACATCGTCAGCGGGCTCCATGTGAAGATTAGGTAGAAACTTCAAGAAGTTGAATAAAGTTAGTTTTCTTAGATACAAATTAAATTTGAAAATGGATAAACAGTTAAAGCCAAAAAAATATGAGTTATACGAGTATAATTAACTTAAAAAACAGCCAAAAAAATTGAATTATAATATATAATTCACTTAAAAAACAGCCCACGCCACTGTCCTAATATTTTTATCGACCTTGTATTTGAAATCTCGACGAGTTGGATCGTCAACCAAATGCCTGATTTCCGGTTCTAAGTATCTTTCTTGATAAACAATTTCCGATCCAACCTTTCAAAAACGCTACGAAGGTAAATCCTATACTATTATTATAATAGCTAATCAGGGACTATGAGGGTGGATTTCTACAGATCCGTCATCCGATATCCGATCGTAGTCGTTTAACGTCGTATCGGATGAATGAAAATGCCACTTTGTATTTCTTGGAAATAATCGTATGTTTTAGTATCAAACATAGTGACATATCACTTTTAAGCATAGTAGCATGGAAACTAGATAAGGAGAACGAGCTGATACGGGAAAATTGACAAAAACTGTCTTCAAAATCGTCTTTTTAAGCAGTTTCGTTTTTTCACCGCAGCGACGCCACTGTTACTTCTGATTGATTTCAAAACAGTAACGACAATAACCTTAGTTTTAATATATATGACAGTTGTCAAATGATAAACATCGCCACAGAAAACACCATCCCAACAAGAAGCGAAGGTTTTGCTATTTTACAATTCATTTTCTGACTGCGCATGTCTGACAGTCGCCATTTTAAGCCAGTTATCTGTCAATGACATGTAGTTTTATTGTTTACCAAAGAATTTTCTTTGTTGTAAGCTTTTTGATTAAGTATTTACTTTTTTTTGTGTATTGAACGATAAAATTTATTTACAAAATTACATTTATTAGTTATGGCGCCAAAAACTTCCATGCCATTCAAGTGATGGATGATAATAATTGAAAAACACAACGAAACTTCGATATCTATGAAGAAAAGTTTACTGTCGCTTCTTTTTTATAACTTCGTTGTCACAGATATTAGTACATTTTCTCTGGGTGTAAAATTTAATTCAGAATCTGGTGAAGTGTAACTTTTAAATATATAAATAATAAAAATTTTATATTCAAGCTCCATACTTATTGTAATTTTTTTTATTGGTGAACCATTTCACCTATTTAAAGCACGCCTCAGCGTGTTTAAATCGAACTTTAAAACACGCGCGCGTTTTAAAGTTACCGTGACAACATCAACAACTCGAGAAACGAAGTATAAATCTATGAATGCTCTAAAACATGTCTAAATGACAATTTTTTTATTATTGATCTGACAGGAGTAGTTTGTAACGTCAAAACTTTTATTCGAACAATATTTAACAATGTCAAATTTATAAATTAAAATGGAAAGTGCCGTCGGTATTGTATGAAATATTAATATTTCGATTTTTCAAATCGCAGGAAATTGTATTTAAATTAATACTATTGACATTCACAGAACTCAATAAGGTTGAACTTCCATCAAAATACAAATTAGTTTATGTATTTCTCATTTCCATAACAAATGCACTTTTTAGTGTATTGTTTCGGGTATTTTCAATACCCGAAACTCTACTTTGAAAACACTTTTAATAAAAATCTATTGTATGTGTATTTTTCCCCTATTTCCTTCCACTCCGGGATGATGGATGCAGGTTTTCTGTGGTATTTTTCCTGCGTCTTAATTTCTGCAGAGTTCGGAACTGCGATACATTGTAGAAATTAACCAAATGGCCATCCTTTGGGTGATCAGATACATTTGAATGACAAGTTACAGCATAGCAGGACCAATAGGTTTTTTAACATGCATGATTTGTTGAATGTGTTACTGGTCATTCTTAAAAAATTAATAATTTTTGATTATCACATTATCGCATTTCTTGAACCAAATTATAAAATGTTCCTTGAGATTTTCTTTTTCTGTGAGTATCTTTTATACAAAATCAAATCCGATCACGGATAAAAGTTGAACATTACGTACGTGAGTTCAGTTCAGACAAATACTTGGAGGTTTGTTAATTTTAAAATTCTACACCAATCACAAATCTTTAGGATGATCGTATAGTTGGAAAACGGATCTGTGGAAAACCACCTTAAATAAAGCATAATGGCCCACAATATATTATTTCGTTATAGGTATAAGAATAATTTTCATAATTTTGATCAGTGTGATTCAAACGAAAATAAGAATAATAAGAATTATAGTAGAGCAAAAGTTACTGGGGATGATATATAGTCAAGTTTTTTTTTTGGTTTAATTTAAGAGGGAACAATTTGAATAATTATTTTTTGTTCATAACACTTTATTAAGCGATTTGCTTCTCAACTGTAGCACCTGTTGAGTCCACGAGAACTAACGGATCGAATTAAAATGATACCCTCCGATCTGTTCGATCAATTGAAATATATTTAACTAATAAGAATGTTACAAAAATGAATACATGCATTATTTAAATAAATACACTGCTTCGCAATAAAAGTAAAACATAAATTTTTATGGCTGTACGTGCTCTGCTGTAACAACGTGAGGGTAGCAGATTACACCTTTGCGCTTTAATAAGATATGGTTTATAGAAAACTATTGTTAACAACCTTTGTGTGAATTTTTTTAGGAGGTATTCTAGTTCTCAGCCCTCCTTTAGAACGCGGCGGTTATTGTTATTTCCAAGTTGGAAAGACCTCTGTATGTATTATTTTATACGGTTTTCTAGTGGATAATTTTGTATTATTGTTTGAATCAATTATACTCAAATCTTTAACGAAACACGTTCTTATTTATTTTGAAAAGAAAAAACTTCGCTTCTGTAGACACATTAATATTCATTACAGGCTTATTTCCATTTAAAAAAGAAGAGTGTTTGCGTTACCGACAAGAATAACGATGAGAAACGTAAATACATCGTTGACAATATTAACTGTATTTCTTCCTTATTATATTTGGTGAATGTATTAACTAAGACGGTGTTAACAAGTGAGATCTGACGTTCAAATTAGTTCTGTTCCAACCGCAATCAGAAACCATAAGAGAATAACTATTCATAGTTAAACAACGAGTTTACTTTCAATTCCTGTCACTTATTGCAATGGTCGCGTTCCTTCCAACAAAGTTGATCAGGTAGCGATTTTTAGAGTGATCCATCAGTTCGTAATACTGTTGAACTTGCTAATAAAACCATCGACACATATGTTAAATGTCGATGAATAGAACAACAACTTAAATAATTTTTATTTATTTTTGATTTTGATTTAGTCTAATAGTTATTACCAGTGTTTTGTGAGCTTAGTAATCCGTGATCATCGACAACGAAAAATTAGCCTGGTGTGGTGTGTTAATAAGTTTCTGTTTCTTAAAAAATGGATCCTATTCAAGCAGCTATTGTGATTGATGAAGAAGACGCTCTAGATGTAGGTCTAATAAGGTGTTTTCGATTATTTACTTTTGGCTGCTAGTAGCAGCTCGTAGTGACTGAATGTCGTTCGTTTATTACCGGGCGTGACGCCTAGTCTTACGTTCCCCTTGCTACTTGAGCACTTACCGAAAAGTATGAGCTTCAAGCCACGGACATTAAATATTTGACGTTTGACCGGTTGGACGTTTATTTCAAGGTTAAGATTGTGCCGATTACGATTTAAACCTTACTAAAAATATCTAAATATGCAAAATTAGATTATCAAAATCATTATAATTGAAAACTGTTCTTCTAACAACACAGGAAATTCATTGGCATTGACACACGACAAATGGTTTTGAGGATCCTAAAAAATCGTGTTCGTTTTGCTTAAAACTCGTGACGACTGAGGCGTCACGCACAAGTGCTTGAAGCCCAAATAAACGAAAGCATCAATAGTAGACCTTCTTCAACCCATAGAACAGCGTCAAGTTTGGGAAAAAGG
>CAJUYI010000705.1:2474-21452 GCA_910591695.1 Galerucella pusilla | reverse complement strand
GGAATAGGTATTATTTCTAACCATTAAAAAATGGGAGATGATCACAATAAATTGAACTCACCACTTTGGAGCATACTATGAAGAGTTGAACTTCCTGACACACTATACGATTTATTATTAAAATAATAAGTTACCCTCATTCATTTTCACTCAAATACAAACTAAAATATCTCCAAGCAAATATATTTATATCAAGTTTTTAACATATGACATAAATGACAGTTAATGCATCATCAATCGGTAGCATGTAGCGTATTTTAATTCTTATTGAAAACAAATACGCGTTCAGCAGGAAATTGATGATCGCCTCGGTAGCGCTACGTTGTGATGAGCGCGACCAATGGCTGACTATTCTTTGATAGTTTCTGACAGTTTATGATTGCGGTCGGAACAGATCTATAGTTGAAGTTTTAGCGTAACGTAGACATAAACAGTTTCAACAGTGTTATTGATTAAAATTATTCGATGTGAATTACGTAATATATTTTGTTGAAATATTATTTGGTCATTTGACCAGTGGAATTTCAAATAATATATGTACTTAATGAGTATTTAATACACTGTGTTCATTAATAATTCAAAAATGCGACGTAGAAAGAAATGCCGAAAAACGTCAACTTTTATCTTGAGGGGAAAGCTTTTTAGCGCTAATGTCATAAACGTGATATTCACCCTCTCCCTGCTGCAGATACCCCTAAAGTTTTTTCAAATTTCGTTAGGTATCAAGTCATGCCTCATTTAAAAGGTCAGATAAATAATTTATATTCGGTCATATTGTGTTGCCTGCCTTTCATTGTTATTAAAATTGGCTCTCCTTAAAATTTTCGTATGCCCCCGTATTATGTTATGACAGAAAGTTGTTGTTCAAAGTGACCATCGTTATCATTCAGATCTATTTTCAAATCCTTGTCTCACTTTTTGGAATGTTTGCTTTTTTATATATCTGCCAACAGTAACTATTAAAACTAAGATTTTCAACATTCAATAACTCAAAAACGGTACAAGAAAAAAAATACTATTCAAAAAATGTGAAAATATACAGGGTATCCCTCGGGGTATCCCGTTTGAAAAAAAAATATTGTTTTTTGGATCCCCTCAAATTCGCACGCTACTGAACTTTTCAGCTGTAATTACACAACTTTTATACGAGACTGTTTTTTCTGAGAGTAATAATAACGATGTTAGGGGGTGGGTAATTTATAATGAATAACCTTGTACAGAACCTACGGAAAGTTGTGTTGAGGCTGCTACGTTCCTAATGGATGTTGTTGGATCCACAGTAAAATTACAAATTACTCATATTTGTGTGTTTTCATCTCATGATTCTTATTCAAGACAGGACCCGTTACCATAAATATTTTGACTAATAAGACATTTACAATCGAAATGTAATGTATAAACCATTTTCAATAGTTGTCAATCCCAGCCATAAATTAAGATCGACAATTTACTAATAAATACCACAAAACTGAATCCAGTTATTATAATTATCACTACTACTTTTATTTTCAAATGTCTTATTGTTTTTGTTAGTGTCGCTGTTACAGATTTTTTGAATTGTCAGCATAATACGGGGGCATACAAAAAGTTGAAAGGGAGCCAATTTTAAACAACGATAGAGGTATAATTTGACTGAAAAGTATCCCTCTCGAGTTAAAAGTAGTGTTTGTGAATTCCTTTCTATGTCGCATTTTTGAAATATTAAGGGTGGGTATAGCAATGAACAGGTAAACTCATGAAGACGTTATTTATAAGATGTGACATAGGGATTCCTGTACAAGACTGTCAAACGCGAGTTAACTTTTTCACCAAATAGCGTTCATAAAAAATAATAACAGATTTATAAAGGTCGGTGAAAAATAAGTTCAAATGCACTTTTAATTTTCCTAAATTGGCTCTGGTTAAATAAGAAAATGGATAGTTATGCTTAAAAAAGTCATTTTCATACCACTTTCGAATACTTTCAACCACGTAGGAGATAGCCAGACGGGTAGAAGCACGGGAAATTTGAAAGTTAAACGTGACGTATTGCGGTTCGATTCTGCGCTGAGGGGTTTTCAGTATTCGAAAGTGTTATGAAAATGGTGTACTACTTTTTTAAACATAATCATACCTTTTTTATTAAAAGGGCATTTGAACTCATTTTTCAACGACCTTTCCAAATCTGTTATTATTTTTTATTAACGCTATTTGGTAAAAAAGTTATCTCGCGTTTGACAGTTTTGTACAGAAATCCCTATGTGGCATCTTATATCATCAAATATAAGCATATACTGACACTGAGTGCAAAAAGTTCCTCTACATATTAACAATTTGACCTAAGGCCTAATCTCAAGGAAATGCTCCACTGCCCCACCGAGATCAAGAAAGTCTGTTTCTACGATAAAAGATAATTTAAAAATAGTAATAATTTTTATTCAACTTATGTAAATATTTGTGACTATTCTTTTGTATGCCAATGACCAGAGCTGTCGAGGCACGCTAAGATACAATAAAAAGATTGAAATAAAAATTTGTGTCACTGGGTAGATTATTTAAGTTAACCGTGAAACCCGACTAATTAATTCAATGAAGAATTTCCTCTAATGTGTATCAAAGATTAAAAGTCATTTCCGTTGCTGGCCGACAGAATATATATGATACATTATATTTACAGGAATAATATTATACTGGGAAATTTTAAAATACTTCACCCATGACACAATATAGTTTCTCACGATCTAAGCAAATTATGGTACAAAATACCGGGAAAACTGGTTCGTATTTTAATTTTTTTTATCGATTTTCAAACGCTGTCAAGGATTTTGTAATCTTTGGCTTAGTAAAAATTTTCAGCAATAATTGAAAATAAATTGACAGATTTTTTAAAAACTTGTTGCAATAGTCACGAGAGCCCACAGGGCTCGAGTGGCTATTTCCAAATGACAAGTTTAAACAAAATCTGTCAAATTATTTTTTAAATTATGGAACTCGCGAGTTATATTTGACTAGATTATTTTTGATTCACAAATTTTTACATTAAAAAAGATCAATAAAACTCATAAAATTATTGATAAATTTTATTTTTTCCTTTTCATGTTATAAGCCCAATCTTTCAAAATCAATGCCAGAGTAGCTGTTGTAGTAGATTGATCCAGAATATAATTTCTTTCTTTGGTGAAGGTCTTAAATTGTCTCCATATAGACTGATTACTTATTAGAGTATTTTTCGAAGTAGTTTCTAAAATGTTTTTTGTTATTTCTGCATCAGAGAAGGTACTAAACCGATTATTTTTTTCACTTGTCAAAATCTGACATTTTGGTGGTTTTAACCAATAGCAATACATTATTCTAGCCAATCATTCGGTATTATACTGATAATTCTGCTTCCTCATCGATAAAACCTTGTTTACATCGAAACGTCAAAATTTTACTTTGAATTTGTCATTATTGACAACTAAAAGTGCTTCGAAGTTTATTGAAAAATGAACACAAACCGATTCAGTGCCATCACCCAAGAGAATATTGAACATTCAGGTAATACAAAATGTTTAATTGTTGAAAAAAATAATCTTCTCAAATACAACTCGCTATTCAAATTTTATCACATAATTTTTTATTTTCATCACTCAAACTTGTTTATTTGAGGCAAAAACATTCAAACAAACCGAATTTAGATAAAATCCCTCGTCCTAACGGACTCGTGATTTTATCAATCGGTTTGTTTTCATATTATTGCCAAATAAACAAGTTTTCGTGGAAAAGAAAAAATTATCGATAAAATTTGAAGCACTCGTGGTATTACCTTTGATAATTTTCACCCATTTTATATATCGCGTTGACACAATTAGGTAATTATTTTGACAACCTTCTTGCTAGGCACATAAAAGCCCACTATAATAATGACATAATTGTTTGAAACTTACCCTTGTGACAAATAAAGAATCATTTCATTGGTTTTAAGAAACGTCAAAAAATAATCATTTAAACAACGATGCATACAAATTGGAGGGTGTTCAAAAGTGGGAAAATTAAACCAAAACACTTATAGTCAAACGCACTCTTATCGTGCGGGTTCAAAGGTATCAAATCAAAAAACACAGAGGTTGCCAAAATGTGAGATAACAAATACACCCGGAGGGAAGAAGAAGATTATTTCAACTAACATGAAGATAGCTACATAGACGTACCAAGATAGCTACATCATATATTGTCACTTTGAATTGTCAAACTGACATTTGAATAAAATCTTCGCTGGTGAAAGACTTTTTAGAATTGCTGAAAACTAAATACATATCCTTCTTTTTCCCGTCAAAATTGCATAAGTCTGTCTTATTTATCTTACGGACTTTATTTGGAAGTTATAATTAAACGTAATAAAAAAAAACATAAACTGTGAGTATGTCTTTGATGAATCGTATGACCCGCACGATAAGAGTGCCTTTGGCTATAGGAAAAATATGATCCAAGCCAAACCAACCAAAATTTTGAATAAGATTATTCTATCGCTGCCTAGAAAGTTCTGGATCAACCATCTTCCTTAAAAATTCTAAAATTCCTTCGGTTCTTAGGTACTGCTATTCTCAGAGACAAAGTCAATAGATTTTTACAAATGTGGTAAAATACCCATCTCGAAATGCAGTCTCAAACAATAGGGACATAAACCACTTATCCGTATCAGTATCGCAATGAGCAGAAGCAATACGTGGGTTTAGTTACGTTACGTGAAACGTATCAATCCGTCACACGTACCTAACGTACGTATTGCTTTATTGTGTTTCGTGTTCGCGTTTTTCAACGACCAAACGACAAAAAAGTGATATTGTGTGCTCAAAAATCATGACCTTATTTTCTATGATCAAGATAATGGTGTCACACTATTTTTTAGGTTAAAAATTAAAACACATGTATGGTTAAGTTACAAACGCATTTGCTTTATACTTCTTTTTGATTAATCACGTATCTCCGTTACGTTACGTATACGGATAAGGATAAGTGATCTATTTGAAGAGCTGCTTTATGTCCCTAATTTCTATTTCCATACTATCTATAGGACGAATAGGTCGACGGTAATTAGAAACATATAAAAAACCTCTGTATAGCATAAAACATAAAAAAATATTCTCGAATGAATGACGTCTGAGTTCAAAGCAAGTTTATTTTGGTGTGATGATTAAATTCACCTCCGGTGGTGCTCATTTTTGCTAAAGTAGAAAATTCACACAAAACCACTGAGTTTTTCGAAAACCGGATAATAGTGGTTTTTATTTGACACAGTTTTGATTTTCTGTAGTATATTTCTGTGAAGAGAAGAGTTAACTAAATCAAGGTTATTAAAGGATTTGCAGATTATAAGGATTATCTGTAGTATATGTGGGCTTTAAAAACTGTGACGTTAGTTATTGATTTGCCCGGAACTTGACCTACTTAACGAGATGAGATGAAAACAAGGATGTCAACGTATACACCGAAATTTTTATTTTTATTGAAGCACTCAAAACAATATTCCAACAATTAATGGAAAAACCCGGAAAAATGGATAAAATCAACAAAGTAATATCAAATGTAATCCACATTTTTTTGTAGATTGGGATAAGTTTTATAAAATTATAAATGGTTCTTTTATTCTGTTTCAGTTTTTACGTTGAATGATTTTCACTCAACGGTTTTTAGTAGTAGATGTGTATTTTCCAGAGTTCCGTACCCAGATAATAAAGAACAGACCCTATTACTAAGACTTCGCTGTCCGTCTGTCTGTCTGTCCGTTTGTCCCCAGGCTGTATCTCATGAACCGTTTTAGTTAGACAGTTGAAATTTTCACAGATGATGTATTTCTGTATATATCTGCTATAACAACAAATACAAAATCAAAATAAATATTTAACAAAATGATTTATTTGCTCGTTTTTGCTTGATACAGCTAAATAAATTAGATAGCTTCACTTATATATGTATGTATGTTTATACAAATAATGGTACGAAACCCTTCGTGTGCGAGTCCGACTCGCACTTGGCTGGTTGTTTTATATCCTCTTTTAAGAACAAGTTTAGTGTAATTTTATTTTAAATTACATTTCTAAAAATAGAGTATCAAAAAACTAGAACATGAAGAAGAATATTTCTCTTATTTGATTGAGGTATTGGTAAGCCCAAGTGGCAAGCCACTTATTCACTTCGCAAGGCTGCCGCGTGTTCCTTACTCGCGCGCGGCTACCGCGCTATTTATTCTATCTGACAGGAAAACAGTTCACAGCTTTTGAAAAAGAAGAAAAAAATTCAACAAAAATATCGGTGTTGAACAGAAGAAATTTATAGTAGGCGCAAATAGTGCAATCATCAACCTATGCAAGTTATAAAATTCGTAGTAATAGAAGACACGATAAGAAATTTCACGCGACTACTTAGCTCAAAGTGATTTGAGCTCGTTGATTAGATCAAGAATTAAAAAACTTTCAACGCGCTTTATATATGCAATTACAGTGGAAGAAAGACTGGCGATAACAATGATATTTTTGGATACAAGAGATTCGTATGTAATTTTTCAGTAATTATGGTAATTGGCGTTTTTTGAATCCTCGGGCCGGATCCGGCCCGCTGTATGATTTGATCCGGCCCGCGAGACATTTTGAAAAACCTAATTAAAAAAAAACATTGTGTGGTTTTAAGAAACCACGACGCAAGTGAAACTTATTGAATTGTAGGCGTCGGATTGTAGACGTTCAACTGAGAATTTTTCATCCTATTGCAAAATAAAAACCTGTGTCGGCGATCATCAAAGAATGAGGCGGCAAACATCAAAGCCTTCAATGTTTGCCGCCTCACTGGCGGCGCAACACAAGATTATTTCTTCTCAACTGTTCTACACTAGACGTAGTATTTCATGTCTGATATCTATCGCAAAAAATTATGAGCACTACAACACTACTTTAAAATGTACAACTTTTAAATGCGGCCCGCGAACGTATTTGCACACTAAAGTTTGGCCCACAACATGTCAAAGGTTGCCCATACCTGCTTTAGATCCACATACTTAACTTAATTAAAGTACGACAGTTTTTATTCTCCATTTCAAACACTTAATTTGTCTTAATTCATTTCGAACGTCTACTGCCTGGTGGTAGCGTAAGCACAAGCACCCGTCAACTATTCGCGCGGCAATGTCACAGATTTTCCTGTGAAGCGCGACAAAAATTGGCACGCTTCAAACGCTGTTCGATCGCGGCAATGTTCGCCTTGCTGCTCGCGGCAAGGTATACATTTCCCGCTGCAGTTTAGTTATTAAGGTATTGTTAGGATTATGACAGATCTCAATCAAATATGACTGGGGACGTACCAGGACTACCTGACTTAACAAACATCATGCTGGTTTTTTGGTGAAGATGTTCTTTATACAATCAAATAAATCGAGTATATGTTAGAGTTTGTTGAATACTTATCAGAGATTACAAAAGTTAATATATACCAGTTTTTTTATGAGTATATGAGTAATCATAAAAAAAAATGTTATTCCATAACTGGTCTCCACACTGTTTAATAAATAATTATTGAACTTTGTAGTCCAATAGATTTGAATTTATATTGCTTACTTTGCTGTTTTTATGACGGTAATACCATAACAACACGCACCTTGATAGAATCGTGATTAAGTCGACAATTTTCAACAACTGAAATTCTCATTTAATTTCTTTATTAAGAGTATCGATTAATGTCGTTTTCTACTGATAAAACAATTGGGATGAAAATAAATTAAAACATTTAGATAGTTCAGTTAGTTTTTTTTAACGTTCATAGGCGTTTGACGTTAGTTTTGAAAAAAATTCCGATACAATGAATATTAAAGTCAATGAACTCATTAGTAAGGAATTTATTAATATTTTTATTACTTAGTAAGGAATTTTACTCAACCATACCAAAGAAGTAATTTTAGTAATTAGTTGGGTACTTTGCTTCTTTACACAATAAAAAATTGCCTTCCAACGATGGTACTGGTAGATTTCGTTCAATTTTCAATAGTCTAAATTTATTGACGCTTCCTAACACTGATCAGAGAAAACATTCTAGCTAAACGTGCAGGCCAATAATATTTAATTTGATCGAAAATGTCAATATATAATATCAGTTTCCAAGATTAACAACATACTGTTGTAATTATCAAGGCTTAATCATGTATCTTTTTCAAGACCGGTTTCTAAGCCATTTTATCGGATAAGATCCCATCTGTATTATGCAATTAGAAATACCAATATTATGTGTGAAAAAGGCTCCAAAAATTTCAGAATGCAGGAGAAGAAATAATAAAAAAAGGCTTCAAAACATCAATATGCATATACAAACGCTTAGAAAATGAAGGGAAATGCTTCACCAATTCCAAAATGCATGGAGTGTTACAAAAAAAGGTCTCAAAACGCACAATGAGACGTAAGAAATTGTTTCAAAATACATGAAGTAAAGTGTAAAAAGATTTTGGAATGCTTTTAGAGACGTGAAATTGAAAATTAATCAGGAGGCATAAAAAAGAGCTTCAAAATTTTAGACCGTAGGAAGACAAGTGAAGAAAGGCTTGAAATCATGAAAATTAGCTTAAAAAATGCAGCAGGAGATGACCAGATGCTTCACAAATTTCAAAAGTTTTGAAGAGTGGTGAAAGAACTCGTGAAATAATGCCTCATAAACTCCAAAAAGCATGGAGATTCCTGGAAAAAGGCTTCAAAATTTCAAAATGAGACCTAAAAACGGTTGAAAAGTGCATAAACATGCTTGAACAATGCAATAGAAAGATACTTCGAAATTAAAAAGTTACGTGAGTTCTAAAAAAAGCTTAAATAATTCAAAATGAGACGTAAAACAAAGGTTGAAAATTAATGAAAATGCTTCACAAATTTGTATAAAGAAAGGTACCCTGAGAGTTTGAAAAACATTTAAATTTTCAATATTATCTACGGAGAGACGTGAAAAAGGTTTCAAAATGCACGAAGACGTGAAAAAAGGGTTCAAATTTTGAAAATACTATGATTTATATTAAAGAACGCGTGTTACCGAAACGATCTGAATTAAAAAATGCAAATTATTCAAGGAATGGTGATATTATTTAGTCCGCAAGTAAGTAGTTGCCAAAAATTACAAGTTAAAGTTCTATTCAAATTTAATCTTACATATTTTCAAATTTTTAACACAAAAAAAAAACAAATTTGCCATTTTTATCGTACTTATCCTCGTACTTATCAATCAATATTGACAACCACTAATTCATAATCAATATATTTATTTATTTTATTTATTTATTTAATTACAATATCCTCGGGCAAGCCCAATTACAGGATAAGGACAAACACAGGATAATAATGATAGGTGAGAAAAAAAATAATACAATGCAGTATTAGAGAAAAAAGTAAGCACTCATATACAGCTAGGCACAAAAAGAGACTTATACAAACATTTTATGCGAAGTGAAATCTTTCCTATGAATTACCCCGGAGAAAGATTCGTTTTATTTGTCTATTATTTGTGCAGAAAATATCTATGTTTGACTCAATCGAGGAGTATTCAATGATAAGATATAAATCAGATTAAGACAAAAATTAGAATAAAACTTAATCACCTTTCGTTGAGTCTCAGCAGCCAATCCACTCTTAGGAGCCCTGTCGTTAACCATATTTGATTCTTTGAAGAACTGTTCAGAACTAAAACTGTGCACAAAATGAATCAGATGCAATAAATGAATCCACTTTAGTAGGAATAAAATAATACCGAAGATTAGATAGCAGTTCGGGAGATACGAACACCAAACGTTGGGTATTTCCAGTCAATTCCAAATATGGTAAGTATGTCAAGCACTTCACTTATATGGCAAATATAGTCTTCGTGTGGAGAATGAAACCTTTGATGTCGGTTATGACTGAACAGAACGTTCTTCAGGGATAACTTATATATATTCGTACTTAAGGAGTTATATGTAGGTTAAGGGCGACGAGTGCTAGTGGGAGAGTGAGATGATTATCCATTTTGGTTGGTGAATACCTACTTTCAATTATTATAAAAAGGATACAACAAAAAATAAGTATATAAAAAATTTATTTAGTTTTTATGTTAGCTTTCAAAACACGAAGATCGATACATCTTAAGAAATATTGGTTAGGCCAATGGAACCACAAGGATCCGCAGTCAATATCACAACCTCACACACACACACATCTTAAGCAATTTTTAAAACCATTTTCGCGGCTATTCGTGTATTTTTAAATTATTAAGCATTTTTTGCCTGTGCGTTTTCATTGATTTTGCTATTTTGAAACCTTTTTTGCGTTTTTCCATGAATTTTTCAATTTGATCTTTTTTTTCATACTTATCTCAATCAAACTTTTTTTCACGACTTTTCATTTCCTGTCTTTTGATATTTTACGGGGGGTAAACCGCCGGCAAAATTTTGTACACCTATACTTTTCCACATTTGGAAAAAATTCCACATACTTCCACACACTGTTTTCAAGCTAGTTGACAATGTAAGAGCCTATCAACCATTTTGTAACACGCTTCCATAACTAGCACAAAAATTTATAATTTCTGAAAGCACTCAATAGCATTGATTTTTATGATATTTTACATGTTGTATGGGTTACTTTAACACCCTGTATCTCGAAAACTAAAGCTCCAACGACCCATGTCGACAGGAGATTTTAAGCCAATTTTTGCATTTTCTACACGCTCTTTCAGTTAGGTAACACCTATTCATTAACACCCTGTATTCTAACCTATTCAATCATTCTAAATTCGTTATTTTCACCGCACTTCGTCTAATTTCTGTATTAAACTTCCACATACTTCCACCAAACTTCCACACACTTCCATATACCTCCACATACTTCCATACAAATTCCACATTCTTCCACTAGCGGTTTACTCCTAGATATTTTACCTTTTTTCACGCTTTGTAAATCTACCTATTTTAATATTTTTGAGCATTTTTTTGGAAAAATCCAATGAATGGAATTAAAAATAACAAAACGAGTTCAACTAATTGAGAAAATATATTCATTCGCAAATCGCTGGGAAATTTTGATATACCAGACAAAATTTCTTAAATGAAAATTCAACATTTCCTTACTGTAAGAAAATGATATTGATAATGATATTTCCTTACAGTTATATACAGGGTACTAGGGTAGCGAGAAAGTCTGGCACCAAGTATTTTTCTCTGTAAATAATAAACATATAGGTAATTATCAAATTTTAGGGTTATTAACAGTATCGTATTCCTCGTTTTTAAATGGAACTGCCAAAAAAACGAAGAATACAATACCGTTTATAGCCACAAACTTTGATAATTATAATGTTAATTCTTTTCAAAGAAAATGACTTGGTGCCAGACTTTCTCGCTACCCTGTATGTGCATTCGTACTTTTTTCTTCGTTACTTTGCCAATAATTCTAATGAATCAATATTAATTACTGCCTCAACCAGCTTTGGAGGAATCCCAGAAATGGAAAATTTATCATCGCACTTATCTTTTACCAATTAAATTTATATACGTAGTAACCCAAGTAATTTTATTACGAATTTTAAAGCACCATTTATTTTTGAATAAAATTATTCGCAATTTTTTCAAAATTAATTAATATCTGTCGAATCTTAAGCAATTTGCAGAAAAATAGTATGTATGTTTACCTCGTAGGAAAAGCCACATTCCTGTACTCTGTGTTGCAGTCTTCACAGTCATCCAGTAGGCTTTTCCTACTCGCTAAACAATGTACTATTACTAGGTACTAGGTACATATCAATAAATATAATTTCCTTACATTGTATATTTTAACGGAAGAAATAAAAAAATGACAGAACTCATCCTTATTCCTTAAATTTTTCCAAAACATTATCACGTTAACCTATTGAGATTACTTGTAATACCTACCTACCAGTGGTAATTATTTAAGTAGGTCAAGGATATCTACTTTTTTCAAAGAAGGGTAAATTCACTCCCCCTCCATTACAACGAACTACCCATCACACCTGAATTGAAATTTGAAATAAATGGAGATTTAGTTTACTTTTGAACTTGAATTGAAAATAAATAACTTGTAATTTAATTAACTTTCTTTGTTGCATTCCTCTACACATCGAATGCAGTTTTTTCAATAAAATTGAACCTTGACATTTTAATTTTGTTGTTATTTAACTGAAATTGCAATTAATGAAATCATACGCGCATCTGCATTATGAATTATAAAAAAGCGGTTTATCAACCACCTGTTAAAAACAAGGAATTTACCAGTTGAAAAATCATTTAAAACTAAAAATTACTTACCTTTCGTTGAGCTTCTGCGGCAAATCCGCTTTTAGCAGCCCTATTGTTTGCCATTTTTGCTTGAAATTCACAAAAAATATATGTGCAAATTGTACCCACAAAACGTGAATGCACCCGAACTACAACGAACTATGAACTCGACTAAACGTGGTCCTTCACCGACGTGGATATGCTATACACTTCCACGATTTTGATGAATTCCGGTTGCCGGTAGTCTAACTCGAGCTGTAAAGAATTGGTCAGTCAAATAATCGTCTTCCTAGCGACAAACTGCGTTGGCGTGCGGTGGTGAGCGTCTGGTATTAGTCGTTCGGTATCCGAAGCACTTCATGTTACTTCTGTGATCAGAGCTGGCCTAGCCCAATGGATCCAACAATTAACACCAATAGAGGAGACAATGTTACTTTTTTTTCAATTTCTTAGAACATTCTGTTAAATGGAAGAAATGAATGTATTCCTACTGGAAACAACTCGATGGTTGACACATTTGCGAGAGATTTTATTTTACATAGAAAATGCACATGAATCCTTTAAAATGTCCACCACATCCATATGCAAACAATCTGATTTTATTATACACAATTGAAGACAAAATATTGAATACCAATCCAATTTAATATCCAAAACAAGATAGAATACGTTGACTTTAAGCAAGTTTTCGGATTTTAGAGACGCTCATCCTCGCAAATTTCCCCAAAATAACGTTTCACATACCTCTGACGAGGTTAAGGAAATTAAAAGTTCAACCATTTTTTAGTTTCATATCTTTCCAGTTATTCAAAACGTATTTGCAAACTTTTTTTCCTTCTGGGAAATAATAAATATCAGATTTGATACTTATTAGAATAGTTTTGTTATTTCTTTTTGGATTCAATTAAACTGGAAAAATAAAATGTCTGCTAGTTGATTTCTCATCCCACAATAACCCAGTTTACAAGTTTTTAAGCAATTTCATTTGTGTAAGAAAAATGTTTTTTTTTTGTTGTAAATTCTAAACAAATTACTATGTTTTTCACTGAAGTAGTTAACAACTCCACCTGTTGAATTGCAGGAGTTACGCGTTGTTTTTTGTTCCAGAATTTTGTTTTTAAAGTATTTTCAATTATTTTATCTGCAACTGTCTTGTAACGTGTACGATTTGACACTATTTTCAGTGTCATAAGAACGTATATTACCGCACTAGTGTGTTTTTGAATACATTACCGTACTAGTACGATAATAAGAATAAAGAAAAATATGAATACCAGAATTAAATATTTGAGATAAGACTGGAAGCTGCATTTTCAATATCCGAAGGAAGATTGTCTTCGCTTCAACTTATTTTTATAGATTTTTGTTCATTCAACAATTCGATAACATAACTAATTTTTTTTCCACAGCTTTGTTTGTCTTTGCAGCTATGGTCACAAAATATGATCCACAGTACCTCATGTTTGCAGTCACTATTAATAACAATACGTTGGATTGAAGTTTTTTTTTGATAAAATTTTATTATGTACCTCTGCTAATTGCTAATAATACTAATAAACAGTTGTAGATAAAATTTTGTACGTAATACGTGGGATAGGAATTATTAACGAGCGTTAATAATGTCCATATCCCACTAATTACGTAAATATTTATTATGTAGACGAGTAATGAAATGAAACTCCTCCAGGCTAAAGCTACATCCTCAATCAATCTGCTAGCGAAGTGGCACTTCAGCACGCGTGCTGCAAAACGGATATCCATCCTCAATCCTGTCAATTCATTCTGTCTGTCTGAATGTTATCGCACATGCGCATTTTCATTGTTATTTTAAGGTAACGAGGTAATTACAAAGTTCAACTTGTGATTATTCTTGTAAATAAAAGTAGTTACTACTTATCAAAGACAACAAATTAACATAATTAATGTTTGTAAAATAATGTATGTTTGTTTACAAAGATAATAGAATAAAATAGGGTTAGGGTACCTTAATTATTTTCCCCATTATTAAATGCGCATGACACAATTCGGCACGCACCGAAAAAGCTTACAGCTTGCAAGCTTGCACTTCCAAATCGGCGCGCATGTCAGCACGAAATTGAATTGAGGATACTTATGTTTAAACGTCATTGTCCCAGCACGCGTGCCGAGGTGCAACTTCGCCACTAAATTGATTGGGGATGTGCCTTAAGAGATTGTGAAATTGTTCCCTGTAGTACTCTTCCAAAATTTCAGCTCGATATTCATAGTTTTGCGGTATTAAAGTTTTTTTTATGTTGAAAATAAGTTCTTTCGAAAATTACATGACATCATTTCAAGGTAACAAAATTATTTTATCAAAAAACCAAATGATTCAGTCGATTTCTCGTCGAAAATATCTCATTTCACAAATTTTTAGTACTTTTAATAACACAATTTTGTTGTAAATTTTGAAAAATGTGGTAGGTATGGAATTATTTCGTGACTTCACATTTTCTTCGTTAATTATTTGAATGCTTTGAAATATCTATTCAAAGTTCAGTTAAATATTCTCACTTGAATCGAATGGTGGTCACCAGAACATTATTACTATTAAATTGTAGTAGTTACGCATTGTTTCTGAAGTTTACCTCTTGAAAAGTGATTTTTATTTTTATCCTGCGGTATGAAAATTGAGTCTTAGCTAAGCCTTACGCTGGGCGCAACGTAGGTACTTTGCACCCCTTTTTATGTCTTCAAGCCGAGCGGTATAAAGGTTTACCTGCTAGAATTATGAATTGTAGGCATAGTTCGAATCCTGGACACAGTAATATTTCTTTTAATCGTTATATTATGATATTTGTGTATAAACAACCCTTTATAAGAATTATTTCTTCATAGGACCAATATTTTAATTTATATCAAAAATATAAACCATTCATTTTTCAATTGCGACAAAAATCTTGGCAATAGTGATTTGATTATTATTATTATTATTGGGGCCATTATTTTTGCATTCAAGAACGCGTTAAGGTAAACTCCAGTCGTGTGTCAAACTGACACTGTTTTTTTGATTGTTTCAATGATTTTATTTTGACGGTTTATGAAATGAAAATCCTTCAGGAGTTTGATATTGTGAAATTATCAATACATGTTAGGTTCCTCCAGTGTTTAGACGTTGAAAAACGAAGAAGAATTCGCATAAGAGATATTTAAACAGATGCTGCTTTCCTTTAAAGAACTTCAACTAACTCTTTATCGAAGCTCTCTACTCTAAAAATATAAAAACTTACCAATTGGCTTTAATACCACAAGCTACTGATTGTAATAAATTTTTTGAAGTAACATAAAAACAGGAAAAATGTTGGTTACTAATTGAGCCAGTGCGCTTCTGTAAATCGTTAGACCTGTGATTACTTAAAATTCGATGACGAAGACGAAACGAACAACTCGGGACTACGGAGGGTTCGAAGAACCGGTTAGCAAACGTAAATGCTGATACAGGGCGAAACATAATTTATCGGTAAAATAACGGGAAATGCTTAAGCTCATGAAACAATGTTTTTTTGGATAAGAATTTAGAATTTCCATTAAAAATATGGCTTTTATTTATTTTTTCAACAAATATTTATGTGTCTAAAGTCCATTTAGTGTTTTTGACGTGGCGATGAAATTATAAGTGAGCCATCTGCGTGGTTAATGATTCATTTTTCGCGATATTCGAACACAAATTAGTATGTCTACATAACTTGATTTGGTATTATCCTTGACAGATAACTTTAAAATTAGGAGGCATTTAAAATGGAAAATATTTTCCAAGCTTTTTATGGAACGCAGGTAAATTGTATATCAATAATCTTTCAATGAATTTGTTAAATTGAAGGGATAGTGAATTTATTACTGGTGGAGATAAGGGGTCCGCACTGCTTGGCCTTGTAATCGCAGATCCAGAAGGGGTCCCATAAAAAAATATTTCCGAGATAGGTCGAAAAACATAAAATAAAATTAGATCAACCCAGTTGTTTTCAGTGGTCCAACATTCTAATATTTTCAGTTTTTAGTGCCATGGCTTAGTATTTTACCCATTGACATTTTTTCTACAGGGTGTAGGGATCTCTGAAAGTTATCTGTAACATTATTGTGGGCAATTCGTTATACAATTTTAGGAAGAAAAGTTCCCATAGAGATGTGCGATAAGTTTTGTCGTTAAAGGGTGTACTTTATTGTAATAAACGACTAAACGAGCTCACACTGTAAGTGAAATTTATTCCGACTATACACTGTGTCCACCTAAGTTCGCACCATGGGAAACTTTTTTATTGTTAACATTACAAAAAAAGTTATTCTTCATAAAAAGCTCGGCATGATCTGAAATCAAAAATACAATCATAAGATATACATTTTTTTCAGTATTATACAAGGCTAGTACCTTTTAATTTGACAATATCGAGAAATGTTATCGAAAAGATAGGTTTTGTGCTTTGTGCTTGTTTAATGTTAGACACTTTTAGTTGGTCATGAGTTTTTACACGTATCCGTATCCGTATTGGAATTACGTTGACGTAAAGAAATTGTCAAGAAAGCCTTTTTAGCAGAAAATGTATCGCTTCGTTCTGTTCGTTCTCAAAGTTTTTTCATTTTACCTTTTTATATTTCTGTAAAGTGGGGCGATATTAAATAACCCATTGCTGCTAGACGAGGAAAATGATGATATTAAATAACCCATTGCTGCTAGACGAGGAAAATGATGTAATATAGCACAAATAGCACGGAATACTGACTTTGGATACGGATACGTTTAAGTATACGGAGTAGGGTATGTAACAATACGTTCAACGCATCGTATCGGCTGAGACGTAACGGGTCTACACATGCGCAGTTTGTTACGTATACGGATACGTGAGAAATTTAAGACAAGCTAAAAGTCTCTATTGTTTCTATCACTACGCAACCATATTTATGCGTCAAATCTTAGCGCCTTCTTACAGTTACTGTCAAACATTTGTTGCTATCAAACATTCATTACTTTGTCATTGCATCCTAGATTACCCTAACCACAGTAAAATTTGCATTCCATCAAAATTAACTGGTTAATCATATATTTGAACGTAGTTTTTAATTCTGAACAACTTTTTTTCATAGCATTTTTCGATATTGTCAAATTTAAATGTAATTTACTTTCATATTTTTTGACAAACCTCGTGTAATACTGGAAAAAATTGATATCTGATGATTGTATATGATGACGATTCCAGAGCATGTAGAGCTTTTTATGAAGAATAAGTTTTTTCCTATAATTGATAATAAAAAAGTTTCCCATATGGTGCGAACTTAAGTGGACACAGTGTATACTAATAAGAAATACGTTTATTCTCGATGGCTTTTGTAATTTTGACAATTACTGTATCAAACCTGATATCCAACGGAAAAAAAACAAAACATTTTTATTATTCCAATTTTGTTGTAGCACCAGCTCTGCAATACTGTAGATGTCGAGCGGATGCTTGTATCTTAGCTGAGATCCACATTTTAATCATTTGCTATTACTTTTATGTTTATATTGTTTATGTTTATCAGTGTTATTGCTTCTATTGAGCACGGTGTATCTCATTGAAGCTGAAATTTATCACTTATACTTATAGGAACCAACAACAATATTTCAAAAATTACTTTAGCACGATAAAAAACCCGAAACATACAAAAATCATTTCAGGTCATCTGGGATTTTTCAAAACAAATACTTAAACTTAATTTCGATCCAAAAACGTAACAATTAATTGACTTTGGAAAACCCATATCAGATGTTAGAGTGTATGTGGGCTTAAGTAATGAACTATAAACTATAAAAGTTATGAAATATACATCTTGCACATTTTTTTATTTTACTGATTCTAAATAGATCATCAACCAAAGGATTTTTTTAAAATTCCTAAATCTGAAGAAGAAAGTAGTAAGAAGGGTTTTTTTTTCTCTAAGTTTTTGGCACTGGCAGAGCCAACAGGCAAGTTATATTTTAGGTTGTTTTATCAATTTTACATGTAAAATTTTTTGTTAGATAGATATCGTTAGTATTTGTCTGATATAGTTTTTGTTGTTTTTGTTTTTTCTTTTTATTTTTAAATGGTCTTAATTTTTTTTTCCCTAACTTATGTAAGTATAATTTTTCAATTCCAGGCTTACAATAGTCTGTTTTGGGGTACTGGGGCACTGCTACTTACATATTTGTGTTATTAGTTTTGATATAATGATATAATATATTATAGATACTATTGTCCTCCAATGTCAGTAGATTTTGTAAATTTATGGGCAACTTAATACTATGACATAATAAAGTTTGGTATAATTTATCCATTTCTAGCTTTTTTAGAATACACCCTAGTAAAGTGTGTTGTAAATCGGCAATTCCATCACATATACATTTATTATTATTTATTAGACCAATTTTGTTCTTATATTCAGGATACATTGCATGATTGCTCCGTATTCGACAAATCGACCTTATGAAGGATCTGTTATATGTTCTTGATGGAACCATGGTTTTTGTCGTACCCTAGACTGAATCTGTTTATAGAATTTTCCGCTTTCTCTTTGTATATATTTTTCTTGCCATGCTAAGAAGGGTTTGAAATTTATTAAATTCAAGCGCGCGCGAAAACGGCAGTTCAAAATTACCGAGTGTGGTGACGTCATAGAACAGCAGTACATACATACATACATATACATATACAGTACATATATATATATATATATATATATATATATATATATATATATATATA